>JASDQU010107604.1:34781-60181 GCA_032191745.1 Picea mariana
TAATGGTGACTAAAAAGTGTGCACAGATCTACGATCATCATGACAACGCGTAGATGGATGGTCTACAGGCGATTCCGGACCCCCTCGATCGTTTTTCCTTTAACGATGGGAGGGGGCGGGGGTGGTTCTGAAATGAGGCGGTTTTTTCAACGGCCCTGTCCCAACGTGTCATCAATCCATTGCATCATACCTCCTCCACTCCAGATCACTTACTGCTTACCACCTTTTCAACTTACCACCATACTGGCAATACTATACCGCCCTTGCCTCATGACATCATCCTCCATTATCCCAACACCCATCCATGCATAAACCAAACTTAGGATAAAAAAAAGAACAATAAATTAATAAGGTTAATAAAGTTAGTGTAATTAGACCAATAAGCTAAGTTAGTTTTGTTATCAATTGATTAATTATTAATTAATTAATTAGCTAATAATTAAGTTAGTGTTTAGGTTATTTTAGGTTAGTGTTAAATGTTAAAATAAAATTAATTAATACAAAACCCATTTAATAAATAAACAATTAAAATACAAAACATTAAATATTAACAAACATAAAAAACATAAAACAAAAGTGTAAAACAAATAAAAAATAAAATAAAAGGAAAACACGTAAAACATATAAAAACAATACAATAAAAATTAAAAGTCAAAACACATATAATAAATAAATCAAAAAAGTTAAAAGGTAATAAAACAAAAAGTAAAAACAAAATTAAAACATTTATCCTAAGTTCTACCCACCTGCAACTTTACCTTCACACATCCCAAAAATCTAATCAACGAACATAAAAAATTCTGGACCCCCCCGTGCTTTTCGAACTTTAATGGAGGGGGGCTCTGAAAAGTGGTATTGGGAGGGACACTTGTCACCTCCAGGTGATTTTGTACCCTTCCCTCTCAATACCACTTACCACCTCAGGTTGGGTCCCGAATACCACTTACCTCTCCAAAACCGCCCTCCCCCATTTTCACAAAACCATTATTTTTCTAGTTTTCACCAGTCTTCTTCTGAAGAGGATTCCAGGCAAACGAAAACGAATTTTGAAAAAAAGAGAGAGGTTTGTCTCCATGACAGGATGAAGAACAAAAACATCTCTCACGTTTTTCACAGGTGACACCATTTGGAAGAATCAAATATTTCTTTCAGCCTCATTTTCCGGATTTGTGGTTTTTCTGTTACAGTCCCGATTTTCTGGGAGATCTTACAGCGAGTTGGAGGCGAATTTGGAAAAACCAATGGATTTTTTTGTCCCAAACATTCCCATATACAATAAACTCCTTCAGTTTTTTCCCAGGTGTCAGAATTGAAGAGAAACATATGTCTGTGTTGACCCCTTGTTTACAGAAATTCGACCCATCTTTCATGGCAGACAGTTCAGGATTTTTGGGGATTTGTTGCTATTTTTGGCCGAGGTGGTTGAATCCGACTTCAAAAACTTGTTGGGGGATCTATCCTATTTATTGATGTGATTTTAATGTAAAATGGTTGACGATTGAGCTCGAGATTCATGCCCCACAGGGGATACATTGTAATTTTCTTGATGACTTTCCAGAGGTAAAAATTGTAGCTACAGGATTCTTGTGTTAGACTCCCTGGTGATGTTTTTCTCTGAGTAGCTGTTTTCTTATTCTGTTAATCCATTTGATGTTTTCCCTGATCCAATCATTGAAATAAATATTACAAACATAACTTATTTTTTGCACTCTATTTCTTTTCTTTTAATGGTCTGCATGTTTTCGTCTGAAGTTGAGCATAAGAATTCTTATATGCTCCTCTGCTTGGTGGATTTTCCCTTCCTTTCCTCTCCTCCACTTTCATTTAATTCAATTTGATCCAACAGTATTTCTATCCTGCCCTATGGTGACAATCTTTGCATCTGATATAGATCCATTTTTAGAAAGGTAGACCCCATGGCCCAACAAAAATTCGAGTTTTTGATCTCCCAAACATACCAAATCCATAAACAAACCCATGTTTGGCATAACTAGCCTAATATCTATTCAAACAAATGTATATCAAATAGAGAGATCCCTCTATGAGTCTTGGAGGGCTAGATCCAAGACTCGAAGTGGTTTTGATGTTGCCTCTGTGACTACCTCCACAGCCTTGGGAAAACTACAGAGTGATAACAATTTCCTTGGGTGTTACTCTATCGTCGCGTAAGGCATTATGGAGTGAACTGTGCCAATTCCTCTAGTTGTATGCAACTGTTTTCTCTGATATCCTCACTAGGTTATTATTGGTTGATTCTGCCACTTTGTTCCCCTGTGGATAATAGTTTGCAGAGTATCTAATTATGATTCCCTTGTCTAGAGAAAACTTTGTTAATAAGGTGGAAGAAAAGTAAGCCGCATTATAAAAAACAAGGATGAAAGGCACACCGAAGCTTGTGATCAACTATTGTTCTATGAATTGGATGACCACCTTTTCGTTTACATGAGTCAGAGGGATGGCCTCTGCCCATTTTGTGAAATAGTCTGTGGAAGTTAGTATGTATCTATGTTGTTTTCAAGAACTCGGTGTAATTTCTCCTATGATATCTAACCCCCATTTCTCGAATGGCCTGGAAATGACCACAGGTTGGAGTGGGACAACTGCTCTCTTTTCCCTCCCCACGCTTGTTTGACAAGTTTTACAGTTCCTAGCATATGTGTGAGCGTCCTTGAACAAAGTAGGCCAATAATAACTAGCTCTCAATATTTTATGAGTAATGGTGTGTCCTGTGAAATTTCCACATGTAGGACCATCATAGAGCTCCTTCAGAACTTTGTCTACATCTTCACATTTGAGACATCTTAAAAGTACCCCATCATAATTAACACAGAAGAGCACCGAATTTATGAGGCAATATTGTGATGATTTTAACCTGAGGGCTCTCCTTTCCCTAGGATTTAGGTTTTTTGGGAAAGTTCCATGATGCAGGAGATAAGTCAGTTTCTCATTCCAAGACTCCTGCCCTGGGGAGATGTATGAAGCTTCTCCACACCATAATTTTAATTCATTCTCCCATCCAGGGTCTTCATTTAATTGGTCCTGGGCTTCCGCTGCCAGTTTTCATAACCCTTGTCTCTTAACTAGTTTAGTAGGTTTTATATCTAGATCAAATTCTTGGACTACTACCATCCAGATTTCTCTTCTTTCCCCCATATCTTGTTGAGTGAATAGGGATCAGACTGCAGGGTGAGGCACAATGAATTTGGTATGGTTCTTAAGGATGTAAGATCTGAAGTGTTTCACTGCCTTGTACACTGCATAGGCCTGTTTTTCTATAGCAGGGTAATTTAGTTCGACCCCTCTGGATATTAGTGCTCATGAATGATATTGGGGCCTTGTTGTTGTCATCATCCTTCTGAGTCAATACCGCAGCTAACAATTGGTTGGAAGCGAAAGTGTAGAGGAAGAAATATTTGATAAAATCAGAACTTTGCAACACTAGGGCTTGGGATGTTGCAGTCTTAATATTGATGAAATCCCTTTTCCGTCCATCATCCCACTTAAATTCAACATCTTTGCAGATCATTTTTTGTAAGGGTTTGATAGTTTTAGCGAAATTGGGGCTGAATTTTCTTACAAAATTGATTTTCTTGAAGAAATATTGCATAGCCTTTTTGTTGTGAGGTAATTGAAGTGGATGTATAGCACTAATCCTTTCTAGGTCTATGCAAATACCTTCTTGAGATATAACATGTACTAGCACTTTACCTTCCTTGAAACCAAAGAAAGTTTTCTTAGGGTTTAAGGATATACCGCAATTCCTACACCTTTCGAAAATTTGGGTTAAGTGTTGGATGTGATCTTATGTGTTCTTTGAATACACAGTCACGTCATCCAAATAGACTTATACACACTTTTTGATTAATCCCCGAAATGACACATCCATGTCCCTTTGGAAGGTCGCCCCTGCATTGATCAACCCAAAGGGCATACATTTATAAGCGAAGGTTACCCACTTGGTTAGGAAGGTAGTCTTCAAATGATCTTCCGTTGAAACTAGAACTTGGTTATAACCTGAAAAACTGTCTAGCAGGGAGAAAATCTCAGACCCAGACATGATCTGCAAGAGTTTCTCCATTGGTGGGACTGGGTAGTTGTCCTTTTCTGAAGTGCTGTTGAGGTTTCTGAAATCTACGCATAAGCAGATCTCCCCAAACTTTTTCTTCACAAGAACCAAATTTTCTACCCATGCAGAGTGTCTAACCTGGGATATAATCTTGGCATTTAGTAGTTTCTTTCACTCCTGACACATGAGAGGCTCCAGGGATGAGTGGTATTTCCAGAGCTTCTGCTGGAAGGGTTTCACTTTAGGCTTTAACGAGATAGTGTGTTGAATGATACAAGTATTATTAGTTTTCAGATCTCAGTAGGACCATGTGAAAACATCTTGATATTATCTGAAAAGTTTGAGATAGGCCTTGTTTTCCTCTTTAGATACTGTCTTGCCGAGATTTATATTCTTGGGGTTTTTCGGGGTTCCTAGATTTATAGTTTCGTGCATGGGATAAGAACTCCCCGTATTTTCTTTATTTGACCCTTTAAATATTTCCCTTAGGTCAAAAAGGTTTTCTAAATTGGTTACTCCCTTTGGTATCATGTGAGACCTTGGCTTGCCAGTCGATTGATCTGTATGAGGATCGGTTTCTGTTAATTTCTCCTGGAATACTTCATCGTCAATAGCCAAGTCTTTAAATTATCCTGAGTGGTCAAAAATTTGATGGTTTGTTCATCTCCTTCAAATACCTTCCAATTAGAAATATTATTGGGCACCAACGGTTTGTATAGTATCTCCACTGTGAATCGGGAGGCTTCATAGTTTTCTAGGGGTGATAGACTTGAGGCAGGGGTGGCCAGAGAATAAATAAGAATGTTCTTTGTTCCAGGGATCACTGTAATATTGAAGACTTCAAAATGTTATATTATTATGTGCATTTCCTATTGGTAATTCCTTAGGTGGGGAGAGTTGCAATGTATAGTGTTCCTTACTTGTCTAATGATGATTTTAGAATCTCCAAAATCCTTCAATTTTTTAATGTTTAAATCTATGGCTTTTTTTAACCCTTGTACTAGAGCTTCATATTCGACAGTGTTGTTTGTGCATTCAAATTCTAGTCTACACAACAGGAAATTTTGTTTACCTTTTGGATCAATGAGGATGCACCTTGCTACTGACCCTTCTTGCAATTCAGATCCATTGAAGTATAAGGTCCAAACTTGTGGGAAAAACCTATCAGCTTCCTCTTTCTTGTCACTTTCCTCCTTTTCTCCTATATGTTCTATGGTTTCTAATGCCTGTTCCTGAGAGAAGAGGGTTTCCTCTGCCGTTGTTGGAAAAATTTGTTGAAAAAGTATTTCGGAGTTTTGAGTAAGAGGGACATCCGATGAGAGGGGGGAGAAATTCCCGAAATCAGAATCACAGGGACAATTGTCTAGCACGGGAAAGTCTGTCGATGAGTGTTTATTAGGGGTTTCTTGGTCGATGACAGTATGTTTTAGATATCTTTCCCTATCGATTATGATCATATTCACATGTCCCTTTAATGGAAGCCAAAGGTGATCCCAGTATGTACTAAAGTATCTGTTTAACTTCTTAGACCAATCTCAACTCAGTAGAAATCCATAGGCTTCTGGGATATCTACTACAATGATGTCAATTACTTGGACAAATTTAGGGTGTGTCGCTATTCTGATGATTACATCTTTGATATCTCCCATAACCTTCACCTGGGTTCTATCAAGTTGTATTACATGTTTATCACTTTTGAGAGGGACTATGTTTAATTTTTTGCAAATAGATAATGGCATAACATTGGAGGATGCTCCTAAGTCAACCAAATAGTTATGGAGGTTTCTGTTGAAGACTTTAAAAGTCAAAAGGAATGGAGGGACAAAAGGTTTTCCCTTCTTATCTTCAGAGCAGGTGTTCATAGTTGGTTTATTTCTTAGATTTGTGGGAGTTCAATTTTATCTTTTGTTAGTGCTTGTTGTAGGATTTTATACTGATTTCAATGCTTGTAACAGAAAGTCCTTTTGCCGAGGGATTCTACACATGTCCATGACCGATATATTTTCCTTCAATGTTTTCAAATATTCTACTATGTTGTAGTCTAGCTTGGATGATTCTCATGTATGGATGTTTATAGAGTTTTTTCGAGGAAAAAAAGGTGCTTTAGAGTGATTGAGAGATGGTTTTCCTCCTGAAGTTTCGATCGTGGTAAGGTCCTTTGAGACAGGTTGACCCCTACTTCATGTATGCACAACCAAGACTTCTGCAGGTAGTTATTGAACCTCAAATAGGTCATCGGAAGGCATTGATAGGTCAGGGTCCCATATAAACATGGTCGTTTCTTCTGGTGGATCAAATTCTTCCTGATTGACAATATTCATAGATGAGTCGCTTGACTATTCAGTTAGGGAAACTTCATATAGAAACTAGTTGGCCATCAGATTCATGGCATGCACCCATTGTGGGAAGTCTCTTTTAGAGTGTTTCTCTTCATGATAGGTACAAAAAGAGTCGAATGCTACATTTACCAAATCGATGTTTAAGTTGGCTAGGGGGGGTTCAATTGCTTTGAAAGGTGGATTTCTTTTAAAAAATGGCTTATAGGGCCTATGGCCTTGGTTCCCTTCCACTACAGTTCTTTTCATGTCTATGATTTAGTTTGATAGTTTCTTAACCATGCATTGCAGGTATTCTATGTCTCCACTTCCCTTTTCAGGACCTTGTTCTGTTTGTTTCCTTGGGCGTCTAGTCAACAGGATTTCTCTCCTAGGAGGAGGTTGAAATTCCTTCTTAACTAATGAGACCTGGCCTTATTTTCATCCATTGGAACTCTATTGTTTTGGCTTCTTCAAAATTCTCAGTTAAGGTTGTTTTTGCATCCCTCTTCACAAACATAGAAATAGAAGATGGGAGAGCATTAGCTTATACTTCGATTTTCAATTCATGAGTGGGTTTAGCTTCGGGTTGGAATTTGTTTAGGATGGTGGTGAACCATTGATTAAATTCTTGAACCTTCTCCTTTGAAATCATGGTGGCGATGAACAACTCGGCCATCAAAGCTCTTGTAGTGGTTTCTTCTGCAAATTTATCTAGAAAATCCTTTTGAAACTTCGTCCAACTGGTTATGGATCCTACAGGTAAGTTAAAATACCATGTAGAGGCCGTATTCTCAAAAGTATAGGGTAAAATCCTGCATACTACGTCTTCATGTTGAAAATTCATCAATCTAATAGCTAGTATGAATTTTTTGATATGGTCCTCAAGCAATCCTGAGGTTTCAGGGTCAAATTTAGGGACTAACTTCTCTGGATGTTGGGGAAGGTTATGCACTCATCCAGGGATGGATAGAGAATATATAGCCAAACAAGGTTGATTATAATGAGGTTGGTTTCCCATTTCTTCATTATGATTATTGTTATCTTCCATGTCGTCTGATCCTGGCGCTGAGCATTCTAAGTTAAACCCTTCATTGTCAGAAAACTTGTCAGGATTGGAGCAATTGTCGGCTAGTGTTTCAGGAATTAGATTAAGAGAATGTTCAATTTTTGTGAGGGAGAAATCTATTAGGTCTTCTACTGTGTGTAGAAAAACCTGGTCCGGGGTATCGACCACTGATCTGCTTACTTGTTTTCTACAGGGAAGTAATAGAGCTAAGTGCAGCGCTCCAATCTATCGAGCGTAAGCTCTTGTAATTATTCTGAACTGGTTCAACTCCTCCTGAGGAAGAGCATAAGGTATCTCAGGAAATAGATTTTCTTCCTCTTTTCTAGGGTGAGTTACTCATTTCAGGAGTACTTAGTGTGTGTGGGCTATCTTGAGAATGACTAGCCATGCATGTGGGATTTTTTGAATCTACTGGTTGTGTGAAAAATTCTGTAAGAAATATTATTAGCCATTCATTCTTCATGCCCTCCTTATAGAACAAATTCTGTTGAGGGGTCGTAAATCCATTTATCTCAACAATATGAACCAAACCCGCCGTCGAGGCCCAATTATAGTCTGCAACATTTAATGGTGGAATGGTTCTCCATATCTTGCGATCAGACCAATTAATCTATGGGCTTTACGTAGTGATTGACAGGATGTCTTCTTGTGAAAACTCCTCCTTTAGTTCAAACATTCTTTTTGTATTTTCTCTTATAGGTGTGACCAATACAAGATGAATTCTGGTATAAACCAGTTGGGTAATGAAGGGGAAAGGAATTAACTACTAAAGAAGGCTGAGCTCGGGATAACCCTCCTACTCAAGCATGCAGACAATGATTCTTACACCTACAACAAGCCTAGTAATAATACATTAACCCTCTGGTGTTCCAATTATTGACTGAGATACGATTATCAGAAGAAACCATACATGCAATAAATGATGGCAAGAAAAATAATTTCCTTAGCTCTAATCATCAATCACACATTAACACAATGATTTAATTTTCATCATTAAAGAAAAGAACTATAAAAATATTGAATCAACTAACTTATCAACAAATTCGGCGGTTCTTACTCATTATAGCATCCATTCATGAGATAAAATTAGAAATAATTCTTCTTCAGATCGAATCACACACACTTTTGATGAAAAACACAAACTTGTCTCTGGTCCTAAACAAGAATTCTCAATTAAGGTAGCTCTGAAATAGTTCTTTACAAATCCAAAAATCAGGGTCTTTGCAAAAACCCTCGCCCTTTGCTAATAGGTCGATCCTCCTATTTATAACATATTATTAACTAAAAATAACTATCAAAAGTGAAAGCTAAGTAAAACAAAACATTGCCACATGGCACTTTCATCGCTCAGTCTTCTAAGAGTCATCAAACGGTTTCACTTGATTGGATGAATCTTCTCGTACTACGACCATTGGACAAAGAGATCCTCACATGTGTTGGCATACGGGAATTTGTGTTGGTCCATTGGGGACGAAAGGATTTCCTTTATCTCTACTGTTTGGGCCCAATACTTGACTACTCTTGTCTGAGCCTTGATTGGGTGTTCCATGAACTACTGCACTTGACTTGGCACCAGGTTCGCCACCTTTTCTATCTTTGCAGCCCATAATGAGTCTTGTTCGACATGTAATTTGACTATGTCATGCAAATCGACAAAGTCATCAGGTGTGTCGAATTCTGGGAGGCTGATGTCTCTCATCGATCAGTTGATCTTGGTCCAACTCTTTTCACACTTGGCTCATTTATCTTGGATTTCGTGATGAGGCTCTTGGGCCATTTTCACCCAATATTCAATTGATTTCTTTATGCGATAGATGTTTCTATCCCTTAGTACCCGAATGTCATGCTATTCAACATCTCGACCTTATTGAACGACGCTGATGTAATCGATCCTCTCCACTTCTTGGTGTGATTTTTCATATCATATTTCCATATCTTTTCACATCACCAGCGTCATGAGGGTGTCTTCCTGGAAATCGACGATTCCTGTAGTGAAAAGGTGTCGCTCATATGTGAATTTATTATAGGCATCCTGGAATTCGTTTCTCAAGAACACCGTGGCCTGTGTGGAATCCTAATAATATTTTTCCAAATGACGTAGATTTTCCAACTCCTTCAGTGTAGCGGCCAAATCATATTCATCCCTTTTCTCTCTATCCAAGGTGGCATCTATGATTTCCATCCCTTCCTCGATAATATCGGTTGTCTTGGAATGCTCCGTGCTAATTAATTTTAATCTGTGGTGATGAGGATGGAGCAATCCAGAGTAAGCCTCCTCTTTTTGGTGGTTCTCTTCACGATGGATTTCCTCTTCCAGTCACAGGACATGGATTTTATATCAACAATCTCATCCACAAGTTCATGTATTTGCTCATCTCCCCAGGTAAGCATATTTCCCAAGCTCCCGACAGTGTACATCTATTCAAGATTGGGTTCTTGAACGTCTTTCGTGTGTTTCGAAGGTCCAACCTCTGGTTGTTTCTCATTGGGAGGTAAAGTACCGACTGAAATTGAAGCATAAGGGGTAGGCTCGGTACCTACTTAATAATCGGCTATTGAGATGTTGATTTCTTGTTATGGAACTTCTTCTTTTTGTTCGCCTGACTCTACCTCATCCTTCAGACTATCCAATTGGGTCTCCGACACATAGAGTATCTAAGTGTCTAAGATAGTTTCAAACTCTTGGTCATTCTGTGGAAGGCCTTGAATTTGAGCATCGAGAGCTGGGGAAGATGCCTTCTCGAGATTGTTTTCCTCTGTGATTTGCACTGGAGTCACCAAGTACACCTCCGAACTCTCCTCATCATCATAGATTTTTATTAAGTCGTGGAGGGGGTTTGGTGCACTTTCTCTCACCAATGTTTTTCTTATCTCTGGTTGATATGAAACATCCCTTGGTGATCTATCTTGTGGTGTTGTAACTTCAGGGTTTTTTAACTCGACGATTTCTTCAATTTGTATTAACTCTGGGCCACTTGGACCTACCCAGATTTCAACTGGGTTGTCGACAGGGACCCTTTCCATTTCTATGAGGTCTGAGTCATCCTGTAGCTAATCAATAACTCTATGTGATTGTTCTATTAGGATCAATCCCCTTTCATGTGCCTCTGGTGTCAAAGGAAACCCCCTTTTCTACACCAGAGCCACCAGGGAAACCTTTGTTGCCTCTGCCACTATGATTTATTCCCTGGATCTGAGGGCCTTTTGAGTCAAATATTATATCGTCATCGCCTGTTCATCTAGGATCATGGACCTGAACCTGGTCATTTTTGGGTCAACCATCTTTTGTACCACCTCATCCTAGTCCTGGGCATTTTCTGTGAAGACTTCATCTTTGAATTAGTCATGGGCGTATGACCAATAGGATGACACTTGTGAATCATGTTGCAAGACCAAGCCCTTTGGATCATGCTTGTGGAATTGTCCCTTCGTGAATCTGAGCTCGAGTTGGATCAACCCTTCTTGTTTGGCTTGAGCGATATCCTTTACCAAGTAGAAACCTACATGGAAACCATAGGGTATGAACGCCCGTTTCTTGTCCTTGACCAAGGTGGCATTGTAGCCTTGCAAGATGGTTTGATAGAATATTTATCCTACTACCAATTGGTTTGGGACATGAGATGGTAGGAGATGTGGTGCTCTTGTGGCCCCAAACACCCTTATGTAGGTGGCGTGCTCATCCAAATACTAATGGCCTACCTTGGATATCATATTTTTGGCTATCGCCGATAGCCTTGGGCATTCCTTCTTAAAAAGAATAAAATAAATTTGGGCGATGAATTCATCGGAGATGAGAGAGTAGGACTTATTATACATGTTTTCCCATAGCATGCTAAAGTAGATGTGTACCGGGAGTTCTGCAACATGCTAGCTCATATTCATGCTGGCGAAGACGTTTCTGGCACACATGACATCGTGCAAGTATGAAGCCATGTAAATCGTTGGTGCTTCCCCTTCCTTTGGCACCTGGGCCTGCTGCACACCGATGCTCATCTGCTTGGAGATTATTTCTCCCGAATTGCAGTTTCACCCAATGATCACAACTGTGTATGCCAAAGGCGCCCATGGCTATGAAAACCTGGAGCAATATTTCTCTCCGTATAATTGGCAAATGAGAGCCGTCAAATAGACGTACGGATCCCTTAATTTATTTGTCCCATACCATCCAGTTCTCCAGTTGGTAAACTTCATGTCCTTTCTCCACCATGAGGCCATCATTCGGTTGGTGTCGTGGTGTTCGTAGAACTTCACGACGAAATCTGTATTTAGATGCTCCTTAGGGTCTTTGAGTTTCTAGTATTTATGAACTTCTACCGAAAGGAACACTCCGACACACCCACCATTGTCATCATTGATTAAACATTTATGTGTGTATATGTCGTCAATGAGCCACTTCCAGACTTCTATGCAGGAAAAAACGGGGGTTCTGCTGGCCACCAAATGTAGGTACGACCATCAGATGTTCGGGAACACCTGGTCGTCGAGCACCCTTACATCTGGATTAGTGTGTGGGACATATTCTAGGTATTATTCCCATCTTATCTTGTTAGAGAGTTATCCCCAATGTGGGAGCCCAATCTTGGACTTGCTGCATGCCTCTGTATTGCCAAAGGTCGGAGGCTGGATTAAAACCTTCTTCGTTGTTGTCTTAATGACAGGTTCCAGCCTCGGGGCATATTCCAATTATTTTGCAACCACTGGAGAAGAGCCTTCACCTACCTCTGTTTATTTAATCTTTGTTTCCATCGACGATTATCTAGTAGTTGAATTTCTTGGCAGCAATGTTCCTGCAACTTAAAATAAAATTTCAGATACTGTGTAAAAACAAAACCCAGATAAAAACATATAAATTATAGCCATGTGAAATTTATAGACTCAGATACATACCTCTAAATCTTTTTAAAACCTGGTTATTTTTATAAATACAGAGTTGATACAGCCTTCGAGTGGCTCGCCTTTCTCCTTCGGATGCTCCAGAATTCTATTATGCACAGAATGATTTTGTTTACAATGGCTCAAGAGAATTTAAACAAGGAAGATCTTACCATGTCACATCAACCATTCAGTTCGGGTTATGAGTGAAATTTTATCAAATCTTCTGCCAAATCTCCATAACTTAAATTCATTGTGGGTTGACGGTGGAGGCGTGGGTGGTGATGTGGTCTATTGGTAATTTTAAATGACTATTTTGATTGGCACACGAGGTAGAAAATAATGCGGGATTTGGTATTAATTAGCTCCTTAAATGCTCAAAATACGATTGTATCTAATGCTAAAATGTCCCATCATTTTGTTCTCTCAGTGGGTGGATCGGGGATCGGGGGTGTGCTATGAACATTTTCGTTGATAACCACCTGCAAAAAGTTTTGACACTGATCGATTTTACCGTACATTGGTGATGCGACAACACTTACTTGGAGGTGTGACTCAGAATTAGGGAACCAATAATGACTCGGGGTAAAACTAGACCGTATGGTTCTCAAAACCAGTAAAGACATGTGGCATTGAAGACCGGTGACTTAATTCATGTGTATTAATCAGAGTCGAGACTTTCCTTAAGTTATTTGTTCTAAAACAAGCCTTCACTTGCCGATGCCGAACAAGTATCCAGGGTTGGTGATCGGTGATAAACCTATCAAAGCGATTTCAGATCAGCTCCCTTGAAAAGGTCCCGATGCCAAAAATGCATTGGGTATCAGAGATCAGGGATAATGTTTATCGTGGTAAAAATGTTGGCGGTGATCCTTCTAGGTTTTCCCTGGTATGAATGAAGAGCATCGGGACATCAACCATCGACATTATCATTTCTCTCTTTGTTAACATCTGTCCCCCCAGTCTTTTACTGATGTCGAAGGGGAATTGTCTATCAACAATATCCTTATGTAAGACTTGATGCAAACAAAAAATTTATTTTGTCGATGCTGATGGAGATGGGCACTCGACGACTGAGGTTTTTCCGAGTGGTTCTTTTCCCTTTTTGAATTCCTTCTGATGCCGACCCTGATTGCGGTCAGTGAAGTGTTTGGATGTCGATTATTTATTTAGTTGTTTAAGGTCCTTTTAGTCCTGAAGTTTCATAAGTTCAAGAAAACCTAAACAGTTGATGAGAATCATGGAAATAAGCAAAGACAAAACAATTTTTTCAAAAAGGAAATCGAATCAGAAAGTGCAGAAGATCAAGTGGTACCCAAAAAAGTAAAAAATTGATGAAGGCTTTTTTAGGGTGTGTTGAGTGCTCAACAAAACCCTATCCACAACTTCCTCATTTTTTCTTCTAGTGATAGATTGATTGCGGTATGATAATGCTTTTCTTTTCCTTGTGACTTTCCTTTGGTGATTTGGCTTAATGCTGAGCTTTGTTGCCACACGCTGCTCTTGGATTGGACTTTATATAAGCGCGTGATTATAGAAGTCATCAAGGGCGGTTTGGATCCACACCACTTCGACCCCCGTAATACACCACCAACTGCCACGTAGCCTTCTCTCTATACCGTGGTTTTGAGTGCGGGACTACTCAATAATTTTAACGTTCAAGCACTTTTTGTCCCTGCAATGAAGCGTGGTCGTCATTCTTGTTGCAACCGATAATCTGTATGACCTTTCTTTTTTAGCTCCCCTGCTAAAACTTATCCTTCCTCCAACTCCAGAATCCGTCTAACCATGCTTAGAGATGGTGCCAATTTTGGTGCTCAGGAGCTTTGGATGTTGAGCAGGAATATCTCCCGGAGGACGATCTCCCAAATTTGACGTGGTGGCCCAATGTCATATGACGTCGCAGTTGTTGATGTGTCACAAAAGGAGTGTGGAATGCGTCACTCGAGGATGAGTAG
The DNA here is from genome assembly GCA_032191745.1 of Picea mariana. Lineage (NCBI taxonomy): Eukaryota > Viridiplantae > Streptophyta > Pinopsida > Pinales > Pinaceae > Picea > Picea mariana. The sequence continues at coordinate 49,062 of JASDQU010107604.1, forward strand.
ATGATAGGCCCAAAGGTGCCTAAAATGAGTTCCACATGTCAGCGCAAGATGCATGCCATGTATCTCTAATGGATGGGCGCCACACGTTTGAACTGAGGAACTGGAAGAGTCTTCGACACTTTGGGTTCAGGAATTTCTGCATGTAGAGTTTGTATAACTCCCAAAGGGCCGAACTCGTGAAGTGATTAGCATGCACTTATCACTACTTAAACCAAGATTCAAAAACCTTAAAATGATTTGGGACTTTGGAACTCCGGGCTTTGGAGAATTGTGCTTATTTTGAATGGAAAACTTCTGGAGTGACAATGTTGCGAATATGACGTGGTGGCCCGACGTCATATCTTCTGATGTGTCACAAAAGGAGTGTGCCACACGTCACTCGAAGATGAGCAGATGAGATGCCCAAAGATGCCTAAAATGAGTGCCACGTGTCAGCACCAGATGTATGCCATGCATCTCTGATGGATGGGTGCCACACATCTAAACTGATGGACCCCAAGAGGCTTTGACACTTTGGGTTTGGGACATTATGCATGTAGAGTTTGTATAACTCTCGAAGGGCCAACCTTGTAAAGTGATTAGTGTGTGCTTATCACTAATTAATTCAGGATTAAGATGCCTTCATCTAAATTCTTTGGGACTTTGGGGCTTCTTCCTGGTCGCTAATCCTTACATGACTTTGAAACTCCAAATGCAAGAGAGCCATTAATCTGAACTGTACGTGGGATCTCCACCATTGAAAATTGAACTTGTCTATTTGCTTGCATTTCGAGCCCGAAATGGACTGCTCTCAGTGCTTCTTTTAGTGCTCATGGTTGTTTCCTTTGCAAACAAAGTCTTGGATGACCTGCTGTGAGCTCAATCAATGGAAAACAATTTGACCAACAATTCAAACCAAATCCTGACATGTGTTTATCCTTTAAGAAAACAAAAAAACTTGGTGCAAAGAATCAGTCAAGAAAAACACTAAGGAAGATCCAGTCATTGAACACAAAAGGAAACTGACCTTATCAACCATAAGAGGGAAAAAATATAGAAAGGTATGAGGAAAAAAGAGAGACCGGGCAAGGCTGTAGGCTTAGGTCTTAACAAAAACTACATGTGACCCATAAATAACTTCATGTGATAACATGGGCTCCAAAGGGGATGGCATGATCCCCGTGAGCTGCCAAGAACACATAACTTCAATGTCTTATCCTAGAGATATGGGGTCACTTATTCAAACATAAATAAAAGAAAAAGTGATATTTACAATGAATGGAAAGCCAATCATGGCTTAAGAAAAATATTTTTTCAAAAATTGCCCATTGATAGGGCCACCCAAAACTTCTGAATCCTCCAAGTTCTGTAGTTTATAAGTGTTATTTGAAAATACCTCAAAAATATTGAAAGGACCAATCCACAGAGCCTCGAATGTACCATGTTTTCCTTTGTCTTGCTTCAGTGCATCTCACTTGAGCACTAGATATCCCAGCTGGAAATATTATTTGCTTACCTTCTTTTCAAAGGTTTGCTTGATCTTCTGTTGATGGTCCCACGCTCTGTCAAGTAGTTTCTCCCTATTCTGCTGCACTTCGACCAACTATTGTATCCTCCTGACCATATCATCAGGTTCTCCTTGGTAGTCCTGGAGGAATTTTTCTAGAGGTAATGCAAGATGAGTAGGAAAGATAGCCTCCATCCCATATACAAGATGAAAAGGGAAAATACCTAGTGACCTCTTTGTTGTAACTCTATCAACCCATAAGGAAAATTTCAGCTTTGAGTCCCATGCTTTCTTATTGTCTTCTAACAATTTCTTGATGCTAATTATGAGGCTCTTGTTAGAGGAATATGCCAAACCATTTCCTTAGGGGTAGTAAGGAGTAGAATGGACTAATGTAATCCCATACTATTCACAGAACTTGATCAATGGTTCAACTTTGAAGGAGGCAGCATTGTTAGTAACAATATTTCTTGGACAACCAAATCTTGACATGACATCCTCAAGAAAACTAATGATTACCTTATGCGAGGCATTTCTTGTAGGGATGGATTCTATCCACTTGGTGAAATAATCAGTGGGAGTAAAAATCAACTATGTTGACCACTTAAAGCTGGGTGGATTTCTCCAATGAAGTCAATACCCCACTACTGAAATGGTCCAGAGACTACCATGGGCTTCAAAGAAAAATGTTTGGGTTGCTTCTTTCTAGAAAATGTTTTCCATTTGACACAAGCTCTAATATTTGCACAAACATTAGTAAAAAGGATAAGCTAGAAATACCCATATCTGAGAATCTTATAGGCTATGGTTCTCCAGAAGTGATGGCCCCCACATAATCTATCATGAAAATCAATCATGGCCTTTTGGGCCTCTTGTGGATCTAGACATGTCAAAAGAACTCCTAGAGGATATTTCCAATATAGGACATGATCGATGAGACAATATATGATTGCTTTAAGCTTCAAATATCTCACCTTGTTCTTGTCCAAACCATCAGGAGGATGCAACTTCTGCATAAAATATATGATGTCTTTATACCAAATGCATTCTTCCAAATTTGGGTTGGCATGAGAGATTTTATCAATAGACTCATCTTGTTGATTTTATGAGTTTATATTCATGAAATTAATCCCTAAATATTTGCAATTTGATTCAGCCAGTAACCTAGATAAACCTTATCCTTTCACTAGTTTAGTGGGCTTCATTTCAAGGTCAAATTCCATAATTTTAGCAATCCATTTTATCCTCTTCCCATCTATATCAGGCTGGATAAGTATTTCTTTCACTGAGGCTAAAGGGAAATATGCAACAATCTTTGAATGCAAAACATAAACCCTCAAATCCTTGAGGTCTTTGACCAAAGCATAAGCCTATTTTTCCATGATCTCATATCTCACTTCTGCATCCCTCAATGCTTTGCTGAAAAAGGAAATAGGTTGCTCTAACTCCTCTGCATTTTTCTGCATCAAAACAACAACCAATGTGTCAAATGAGGCAAAGGAAAATATCAAAAACTCCTTAGAATAGTTAGGGTTAATGAGCATAGGTGCTTCGGTCCAGGCCTTTTGTATCTGATCAAAAGATTCTCGACACTCAGTAGTCCATTTCATCTTATTTTCTTTCCTAAGCATGGTTGTAATATACTTCACTAATTCAACAAAGTTAGTGATGAACCTTCTTAGAAAAATGATTTTCCCCAAGAAAGACTGAACTTCTTTCTTGGATCTAGGAAAAGATGAGGTATGGATTTCCCCTACCCTGAATGGATCAATTATTACCCCTTATGCTGATACAATGTGCCCCAATAACTTACCTTCTTTCATAGTAAACAAAGACTTCTTAGGATTGAGAGAGATACCAAACTTTCTGCACTTCAGGAAGACCCTTTTCAAATAATGATAATGCTCTTTATCAGATTTTGAGAACATTGTAATGTCATCTAAATAGATGACTATGAACTTGTCCTTCTCCCCAATGAAGGAAATGTCCATTGCTCACTGAAAGGTCACTCCTGCATTCATCAATCCAAAGGGAATTTTAGCATACATGAATGTGCCCCAAGGAGTAGTGAAGTTTATCTTCTCTCTATCTTCAATAGGGATGATTTTAACGATGAAAATTTAGTTTAAAATGTAGAAACCTTGGAGAATCTTACTAAACCTTCATATGCCAACTATAAATGTTTGGCGATATTTTTGTAAAAATATTCAAATTTCTAAGGATTTTATATAGTTTTTTTAAATTTTTGGCAATTTTTAATGTAAAATAATTTTATCCTATAGAATTTGGGGAATCATTTTTAGAATGACGAATATTTTTTTGGGAAAAACCATGGAAAATTATCCCATGAGCGAAATTTATCCCCTAAAATCATCCTTGATATTCTTCAGGCAAAACAAAGATCTGATTGTAGCTAGAAAAGCCATCAATCATAGACATCCTAGATGAACCAATGACTCTTTTCAAAATGTGCTCCATCTTTGGCAAGGGGCAATTATCTTTCTTGGAGCTTCTATTCAATTCCTGAAATCAACACATAGTCTTATTTCCTCATTTTTCTTCCTTACAAGAACCAAGTTAGCCACCCACTCAGAATATCTCAAAGGAATGATAATTTAGGCATCTAACAACTTCTTCACTTCTTTTTCCATAATAGGCAGCAACATGGGATTGATTTGTCTGAGTTTGTGCCTAAAAATTCTTGTTCTCATCTTTCAAAGGGATCTTATGTTCAATGATGTTTGTGTCATATGTTCTTAAATCTTCATATTTCTAGGAAAACACATCACCAAACTCTTTTAAAAGATTAACATACTCAACCCTTTGTTCCTTTGAAAATATACTAGACAACTTAACATACTTTGTATCCTCCTATGTACCTAAATTGCATTCAATCACCTCAACATTTTCAGTTGAACCTCTAACCTTTATGAAAACATCATTTCTATCAAACAATCTCTCCAAGGGGACTAGCCCTTTTGGAATATGGTTACTGGGCAACTGAACAATATGATGGTCAACAATTTTATTCATAAAAATATCAGCATGATGGATTTTTTCAGTATCATGATCTTGATCAATATGTAAGGCGGAAAAATCATCTGCAGTCTCAAGAAATCTTTTTATATCAAGATCATCCTAAAAAACCCTCCAATGTTTGACATTGTCAGGTATAGAGGGTCTATACTTCACTTCCACATCATATTTGAGTTTAAGGGGCAAAGTAACTCTGAAATTACTTGTTGAAACAACCAAGGAATATGCCATATTTTTCTCCTCTCTTGGAACGAATGAGATATTAAAAGCTAAGAAGAAACTATCAACGAGATACCAAACTTCATTTATGTAAGTCCTTAACCTGGGTTGTTTAGCTTGATATCGATTTTTAACTTGATGAACAATTAATTCAACATATCTAAACATTGCTAGCTCTTCAATCCTCATGTCTTTAGCAACCCTAAAACCCAAAACAAGAGCCTCATATTTTTCCACATTGTTTGTAGTTTCAAATTCAAGCTTGTAAGACAAATATATGGTCTCTTGGGTAGGGGAAATAAAGACTACTCGAACACCAACACCCTCCTTAGAAGAGGCGCCATCAAAAAATATCTTCCAAACGAAGGTATTAGGAGGAGGATCCTCACAAGAGGTAAGGGGCTTCTTTCTGATTTCAATAAGTGGTTGAGGTGCATCAATGAGTTGTAATACACTAGATCCTAAATAAGTATCAACTACAAAAATAGGGTGGTTGGTGGGATTTGCTTCATCACTAATGATGTAAGCTAGTTATGCCTCCCTATAAATCCTTCTATGCCTCCCCCAAACACAGGAATAGTGGCATATGAAATTCCCAACTGTAAATTTCCCCCTAGTATTTTACTCTAAGATCTTGACAAGAGCATTCTGAACTTAGGGGGGACATCGACCACCACCATATCCATGACCACACTTTTCATTGGAAATTGGAAAAGGGTAACAACCAGGTCTTTAATAACCCCAAGACACTTCACCTTCTCAGAATCAAATGAGTACAGGTCATGGTAGGTCTTTTTAATTTCCAACCCAAGCTCATCCATGACAGTTTTAGGCATGAGGTTATGAGATTCCCTTGAGTCCATCAAGCAATTGTGAAACAATTTATCATGAATGTTTAATGATGTGTAGAAAGGAGGGGAAGAGTCATCCCTATCTTCTACCAAGGGTCCCAGGATGATTGTTGGTTTTTCATCTTGAAGGTTGACTGAATCTGTGGAATTAGATGAAGGTTCATGCTACAACATTTTGGAAAGATACCCTGTGAATTCCTCATTCTTAATTAGCTCCAAAAAAGGTACATGGATTTTAATTTTTTGAATCTCATTATCAAAGCTAAAGGATATCCAATCTTTCTCTCAAAGCTAAAGCTAATCTCATTCCCTAACTTCTGGGGTAGGGCTCTTAGCCAATGCACGGGGGATTTGTACCTCCCTTTCTTTGTTGCTAGATGCCACATCCTTAGCATAATTTTCTTCTTTAGTGGGATGACCAGAAGTGTCAGTCTTTCCTTCTTTACTTTTTGACCTTATGTTGTATATATTTGGATTGTATTTGGTTTTTTCCACTTTACTCAATTAATTTAGTTGATTATCCATGGGAGACTCTTCATATGCATATTGGGTCAAATGAGGAGATGAAGAGGTTTCACCAAAACAATGGATTTCAGGATTGGTTGCTTCATCCTCTCCTTATTTATCGACAACAAGGTTATTTTGGAGAGGGGCTTGTCTTTTTTGATCATCTCTATCCCTATTCCTTTTCTCTCTTAGGGGGATGTGAGGGGCATTATTTGGTATTCTAAAATTGCCTCTATAATTAACATTCAGTGTGTTCTTATAGTTCTACTTTCCTTCAAGTTTCAACTTCTCTATTTTAACAGAAACTGATTTTACCAATTTTGTAAGTTCTTCAACTTGAGGGTGGACAATAGGGGATTTAGAGGTTGAAGCTTCAGCCCTACCCTTCTTCCTGTCTCTGTCATATTTTCCCCTAAGTTTGTTAGCTACCAATATGTTAGATTCTACTTCCAAGGCTGCATCTTGCATATGGGCTAGAGAGGTAGATCTTCTTTCTCTCAACAGGAGGCAAAACTCCGGGTCAAAATCATTGGCATAGGTAATTTTGGCAGAGGTCTCTATAGGATTTATTTAAGTGGGAATCTTGTTGTACATTTTATTAAATCTTTTTGAGAAGTCTGAAACAAATTCCCCCTCTTTCCTCTTAAGTGACCCAAATTTTGTAATATAGTAAACAAAATCTTTTTTATCCCCCCAATGCCTCAAGAAAGCATCATCCAAAGCTTCAATCCAAACAACAGATCTAGGAGTCAAATCCCTAAACCATTTTCTATCCTCACCATCAAGGCTATGTACAAATACTCTCATCCATGTACATCTTCATTTTCAATGTTAAGGTTGTCTGCATAACTATAAAAGGCTACAAGATGTTTTTCTGCAGTTATGTCTTCCTACCCTGTGAAGTTGGGCATGTACTTGAGGTAGTCTCCAACTGGGAGAGAATTCATAGGCTGATCTAAAATAAGAGGGGCATACCTAGGAGCCACTATGACATCCATCCTATTTATAGGAAGATTAGCACCTGCCATTGGGTTGTGAACTGTAGGAGAACAAGGGGGAGATGGAGTTTTGACAGGTACAACTACAGCTTGGAATTTTGGAGAAAGGAGAAAGAGGAAGCTTGGATGAGGATGGTGTAGGGTCTAAGGGAAAAGAGGTTTCTTATTGTTTAGTCACAAAAACTTTGATAGGAAGAGGAGTAGGAAGGCCTAAAGAAGAAAAATATTCTAATCACTCTAGTCTAAACCAGTTTACAACATCAGGAGAGGCAATGGTTTCAAAACATTATTTTTTCGATTTGGGGCTAAAAGAAGAGTATTCAACAGGAAAATTTTCAAAATCCAAACTTCTAGAAACTCCAGGAGAAGGTGAAAGAGGAGAATTAGATATAGCTACTGGAGTCTTAAAAGTAGAATCATGTAAATGACCAGAAGTACTTGGTACAGTAGCTAAAAATCCTTCTTGAGAAGCCTTTCCTTTCTTGACAATCTTCTCTGGGTCAGCTTCAGGTGTTGCCAAAGGTATATGTGGAGTAGACCTCATGTGTCTGCCTTTGGGAGCCACAACTAAAACAGTGGAGTTGCCAGGTGCAAGCTGCAATCTTTAATGTACTGATTTCTAATGCACCTTTAGAATCAATATGCTTTGTTGTTTAATCCGAGGGAAATGTCTTCAATCTGTTCCTCGACAACGGTGCCAAAAATGTTAGCACTAAGAGTCACCCTCATATTGCAAGAGGATAAGAACAGTACCCATCAGAAAGGTTTGTGGATGAAAATTAATAACTGAAGGTCAAATGGACAAAACTCAGTGTAAGAATGTTTTAACACAGAAATCTGGGCTAGCATGCATAAACAAATTGGGTTTTGAATAAATTCAGTCAGTGGTTTAAGGATAAAGGAAAATAGAAGGAAGACTTAGTGCAGAAGGTGGATAGGTCTTCTATAAGCATTAGGCTTTCAAGCAGCTAGCAGAAGAAAAAATCAATCACAAGAACCTCTTGATCCTAAGTTTAAAACACTAAAAAACAATCATAGAAGCATTATAATCAAACCTCCATTATAATGCAACCATGACATCTCATATGGATCATCCAATAATGAGCATTTCAGAATAAGAGGAAACAAGATGATGAAAGGAAACTGACTTCTATTAATGAAAATGTTTCAAGTCTCATACATAACCAGAGAACAACTCTGTTTAGTCAAAATATTACAAAAGGGGATCTCTGCTCAACCATCCAACTGCTTCATATTACTCGTCTGATATATTTATAATAAAAAAAGTCAACCACAACTAGGAGTGCGATTTGTCCTTCCTATCCTATGATCCTTCACCTGTCGTGTTCCTTCTGTTACAAGGAAACTCGGGTCAGTCTGGGCCTGTGGGAAAAATTGCCCTCTGTGGTACTTCGGGCTGACAATTTTCTGTCTCCTTGGCTAGATCCTCCATGCTTCCATTTAAGGAGGTAGTTGATTTTCCAAACACCAGTCCTTCTTTCATTAAATTTTTTCTCCTTGGGATTAGGAAGAGGCTTATTACTTCAAAGGGGAGAGAACTTGGTCATTTTTTCACAACAAACCCTCTCCACAACTTCCTCATTTTTTCCTCTAGTGATAGACTTATCACGGTCTTCTAATGATCTACTTTTCCTAGTGACTTTCCTTTGGTGATTTGGCTTAACGCTGAGTTTTGTTTCCACACGCTGCTCTTGGATTGGAATTTATATAATCACATGATTTTGGTTTGGATCCACACCACTTCTACCCCCACAATCCACCACCAACTACCATGTACCCTTCTCACTATACCATGGTTTTGATTGAGGGACCACTCAAAAATTTTAACATTCGAGCACTTTCTGTCCCCGTAATGAAGTGTGGTTGTCGATCTTGTTGCAACCGATGATCTGGGTGAATTTTGTTTTTTAGCGGCCTTACTAAAATTTATCTTTCTGCCAACTCCATAATCCCTCTAACCATGCTTAGAGATGGCACCAATTTTGGTGCTCGGGAGCTTTGGATGTTGAGCAAGGATATCTCCTAGAGAATGATCTCCCGAATATGGCATGGTAGCCCGACGTCATATGATGTCACATCTATTGATGTGTCACAAAAGGAGTGTGCCACACGTCAATCGAGGATGAGTGGATGAAAGGCCCAAAGGTGCCTAAAATGAGTTTCGCATGTCAGCGCCAGATGCATGCCACATATCTCTGACGGATGGGTGCCACACATCTGAACTGAGGAACTCGAAGGGTCTTCAACACTTTGGGTTCCAGAATTTCTACATGTAGATTTTGTATAACTCCCAAAGGGCCAAAATCGTTAAGTGATTAGTGTACGCTTATCACTAATTAAAATGGGATTCAACCGCCTTAAAATGATTTGGGACTTCGGAGTGACAATGTTGCGAATCTGACATGGTGGCCCGATGTCATCTAACGTCAAAATTGTTGATGTGTCACAAAAGGAGTGTGCCATGCATCACTTGACGATGAGAAGATGATATGCCCAAAGATTCCTAAAATGAGTGCCACATTTCGACACTAGATGCATGCCACATATCTCTGATGAATGGGTGCCATGCATTTGAATTGATGGACCCCAAGAGTCTTCGACACTTTGGGTTCAGGACATTCTACATGTAGAGTTTGTATAAATCCTGAAGGGCCGAACTCGTGAAGTGATTAACATTTCCTTATCACTAATTAATCTGGGATTAAGCTTCCTTCATCTAAATTCTTTGGGACTTCGGGGCTTTTGCCTGGTCGTTAAGCCTTGCACGACTTTGAAACTCTGAATGCAAGAGAGCCATTGATATGAACTATACGTGGGATCTCCACTGCTAAAAATTGAACCTGTCTTTTTTCTTGCATTTCAAGCCCGAAATGGACTACTCTGAATTTTGTGTTTTGCACTAATGGTTGTTTCATGTGCAAACAAAAGACTTGGATGACCTATTGTGATCTCAATCAATGGAAAAAAATTGACCAACAATTCGAACCAAATCTCGATATGTGTTTATCCTTTAAGAAAACAGAAAAACTTGGTGCAAAATATCAGTCAAGGAAGATACTAAGGAAGATCCAATCATTGAACAAAAAGGGAAACTGACCTTATCAACAAGAAGAGGGAAAAATCTAGGAAGGTATGAGGAAAAGAAAGAGACGGGGAAAGGGTGCAGGCTTAGGTCTTAACAACAACTAAATGTGACCCACAAACAACTTCATGTGATAACACATACCATGACAGGAGTGATATTAGGTTGTGAAAGGAAAGTTGCCACACCTCTCCCTCAAATGTCCGGTTTTTGTGCATGGCCCCTTTAATCCTTATGTGAGTCAGATTAGCAAGAATCATCAAGCCTATATCCATTGACAAAAACAGTGTCAATAATAAATGTACATAAATCATACTGTAATCAATCATATGTCACATGTGCGTAAAATGAAATAGTCAAACAAATACAATTCACTCCATGACTCAATCTGGAGTCCAAGGAAGTTCATTGATGCCATCAAAATCCATAACATGTCATGTGTCCTGCACACTCAAGAAAAATCGTCAATAACATTTGCCAATACATATACATCAAAATAACAATAATTCATAACACATCATCATCATCATCATATATATCCCATAATCGAAACAAAATGACAATGTACCATAACTAGATCACTTGCACGCAAGTGCCCTCAAAGAATATGTCTATAAAAGTGTGCTCAGTGGAGCGAGATGTTACAAAGTTTGACAACTTTGGGTCATCATCTTTTCCATGTATTTTAGTTTCTCATAGTGATGACTTGAGCAAACTTTGGCATGAGTGGTTTGGTCATATGAACTATCACTCATTGTGACAACCATGTAATCAATGTATGATGACTGGTCTTCCTCTTGTGATCCAGGTGGATATCGGTGGCCACCCACCTTTTCCAAATGGCTCAAAACAGTTTTCTGGCAATTTTGGCAATTTACTATTTTTAGCAGGTTTTAACTTCTGGGGCCATTTTGAGGGCC
>JASDQU010107604.1:60287-71064 GCA_032191745.1 Picea mariana
TATCACACGCCTAAAATGGAGATCGTATGCAAACGTTACAACCCCGGGAAGTTGATGTACTCACTTACCCAAATGAGGCCCACATGACTTTTGGTGCTTCATCTCCTAGGGTTAGGTTTTTGGATGTCTAGGGTTTTTTTCATTCCTGCTTATTGTAAAAAGGCCTTAAGAGCCTCATTGTAATCATCTTCTTGCGAATGGGAGTAGCTGTCACATCTCTTTTCAGAGATAAGCTGTCACCATTCTAACGAGTCTTTCACTCTGTATTTTTACAGTCTCTGTACATTTTTTTCATTAATAGAAATCGTGTATGACTGTATATCTGTGTTTATGGTTGCATCTCTGATACATTTCTGTTATATTATTGAATATCTGTGATATCTCTATGCATTTCTTTATTATATCTCCAATCTCATTTCATGCCGAAAATAATCCAGATCATCTTGTTTCCTGTAGAGATGGTGTTTGTGTCGGTTGTGTTCTCAGAAAAAATCATTGGGACAATTCTTACAAATGTGTCTCTTGGCACACCTTAGCCCATTTGCAACTTGTTCATAGTGACTTGTGCGGTCCACTTTCTTCTCCTTATTTTTCTAGGTGCAATTATTTCTTAACTTTCATTGATGATTTTTCCATATGCACTTGGGTTTACTTCTTAAAACTTAACAACTAAGTGTTTGATATGTTTTTGACCTACAAGGCCCTTGTATAAAAAAAATTGGACATCAAATTCAAAGGTTAAGAACATATAATGGAGGATAATATGTGAAAAATAATTTTACAAGTTACTGCACTAAACATGGCATTCAAATGCAACACATTGTTCCATATACACCACAACAAAATGGTGTTGTTGAGAGAAAGAACTACACATTAAAAGAAATAGATAATTGTATGATCTAATCTAAGGGATCAAGTCTAAAGTATTGGGTGGAAGTCATTAACTGTGCAAATTAAATAGTAAATCTCACTCCCACAAAGGATCTTAAAAATATAACACCAAAAAAAGCATGGAATACAATTAATCCAGATGTAAGTCAATTATGTGTATTTGGCAGTGTGGCATGGGATCACATTCCTGATGAGAAAATGAAAGTTTTACATCCTAAAAGTGAAGTGTATTTTTGTTGGTTATTCTGAAGATGTTAAAGGTTAGCGACTTCTTCAACCTTGTTTCAATCAAATTATTATTATAAGAGATGTTAAATTTGATGAAAATATATTGTTCCACGAGACTAATTCGACAGTTGTGCCTTCTTCGGCCCGTGAGCCATTATCAACATTTGTCCCATATTATATTCCTATTCTTGTTTCTTCTTCTTCATATGATGATAATGAGGATGAAAATCCACCTTCTCCTATTCACCTTCCTCCAAATGAGTCCATTGAACATGAAATTGCACCAACACCACCACTTCCTAGATGGGTCTATTCAACATGAGAAGAAGTTGGTGATCTTGTTGGTGTTCCTTCAAATCAACATCAAGCACGTTCATAGTTTCAGTGAGCCTCTTCTCTTTTGTCTAAAATTTCATAGACTTGTGATCCAAAGACATTTTCAAAATATTTAGGTCATCCAAATTGGGATACATCAATGATTAAAGAGTATTTCTATTTAATGGAAAATGATACTTGGGATATTGTACCTCTTCCGAAAGGAAGAAAACTTGTCAGATGTAAATGGGTGTATAGAAATAAGTATGTATCAGATGGAAGTGTTGAAAGTAACAAGGCCCATTTAGTTTCCAAAGGATTCTCTCAAGTTACAAAATTAACTATAATTAAATATTTTCCCTCATAGCCAAAATGAATTCCATCTGCCTTGTTCTTTCTCTTGTTGCCTCACATAATGGGAGGTACATCAGATGGATGTTAAATACACCTCGTTGCATGGGGATTTGAAAAAAAAAATCTTCATGAAACAACCTCCTGGGTATTTCCAAAATGTCTCTAGCCTTGTTTGATACCTTAATAAATATCTTTATGGTATTAATCAAGCTCCTCAAGCTTGGTATTCAAAGATGGAGTACTTTCTTCTTGATACCGACTTTTCTAGATGTCATTCCTATCCTAATGTCTATACCAAGAAAATAGGAATCCATCAAATAATCCTTTTTATTTATGTTGATGACCTTATCCTCACTGGTAGTCACCCAAAACTTTTAAACTATGTGAAAACCATCCTTATGAATATATTTGAAATGATTGACTTGGTATGTTTGCACTATTTCCTTTGCCTCAAAGTTTTGCAAGCCGAGGAAGGCATTTTTATTTCACAGTCTAAGTATTCTTGTGAACTTGTTCGTCACTTTCACTTGGAATATTCTAAACCAACCCCTTCTCCCTTTGTAAGATCCCTCTCTACTAAGAACATGTTATCGACTTATTCTTTGAGGACACTTGTGTGCAAGTGATCCGGTTATGGTACATGGTGATTTGTTTCTATTATAGATTATACATGATGATGATGATATGGTGTGACTTATTTTTTTCGATATATATGTATTGACAGAGGCTATTGACGAGTTTTTCCTTAGTTTGCAGGACACTTGACAGATGGTGGATGTTGATGGCATCAACGAACTACCTTGGACTCCGGAATGAGTCAGGGAGTGGATTGTGTTTTGTTTGAGTATTCATTTTTACACATATGTGACATATGATTGATTTAGTATGATTATGTATATGGATCAGTGACAGTACTTTGTCAATGACTGCAGGATGACAATGCTTTCTATTCATACTCACATAAGGAGTAAAGGGGCCCTGCACAAAAACCAAATATTGAGGGAGGGGTGTGGTAGTGTCCTTGTCATGGCCTACTAGCACCCCCGTCGTGGCTCGAATTGCAGGTTAATGATTACCTAGTTCGGGAGATCCATGATGTCGTGAGGGAAGACTGAGGCAGTCACTCGTGAAGATTTCTAAAGGGCACGCGATAAGGCATCGTCCTTATTCCTTAGAAGCCCTTAGTCTTTGACAAGGTCGCCCGAGTGCAATTTTGACTCCAAGGGTTGGAAAAACTACCAAAACCAGTCAAAGACGAGTGACACCCTTGAAGCATGAAGGTGCGTCTTGAAGGACAGGTCATGTAATTAAAACTTGAGTCAATAAATCTAAGTGTCCTAGAAAACAATGAATTGATTTGACCTTGTCGGATTAAAATAATTAATTAAAGAGTGAATCTATTAATTATTAATACTAATAAAAATCTAATCCTAAGTCTAATATTAGTCAGGAGACCAAATTAAATCTACAAGTTAAATTTAAAAAAATGATATAAATCAAATTAGGAAAAATGTGAGGGTAAATCTAAAGGCTGGATAAATTGCACATGTGTGCATGAAATTAATAATTTGGATTTTTTAAATTAGAAGAAATAATAATATGAGATAATAAGAGCACACTTGGAAAAGAATCTTGAGTCAACCTACCACTAGTCTAACTAGAAGAAGTCTCTTAATTAGACTCTAACTAATATCTAGTTAGGAAAAACTCATTAAAGGAGAATTTGAGGAATAAAGGGAAAACTAAGAGAGAAAATAGGAACACATGGGAGGATTTGAGGGAATTTGACTTTTTAATTAAAATAAAATTTGTAATTACTTGTGCAACTTTGGGAGAGAGCGACAAGTGTGTGGGTGAATAATCTTAATTTATTCAATTAAAAAGTTAATTATTTGTGCATGTGGACATGTGTCAGTGAGGAAATTCCTATAATACAAATGTTGTAGATGGGTAAAGGATCACACTTGTTATTGGTAAAGTTATGCTGCCAAAATAATTTTGGGACTTTGTTTTACTTGTGAGAGTTGGGAGACCAAGTTTGAGGATACAGTGGTAGCTCTCCCTTGTGAGGAAAACTTGGAGCTATAATATTTCTGGCTTTTGTGTTTGGTCCCTTTGCGACTCTGGGGGATAAGGGGGAAGAAGATTAACCCTAGCATTGGCTGGGAGATACCAATAAAATCTCTATGATATTACAAAAATTAATTGTATCTTATGAAGTTGTGAAACCAAAGAAGCTTTGTTTTTGTTTCTTTTAAATACAATTATGTATTATGTCATTTCTATACAAAGATATGTGATAACTAAGCCACTGTTAAATTAAATAAATGTTTTTATTAGTACAGTAAAAATGGTTGAACCATCCATATCTTAGGAAGATGCTCATGTTGACCACCCATTTTCCCAATTGCAGGAATATTGACGCATTACTTGTGATATTGTTGTGGCTTTTGTGCCATATTTACCATGCGTCCATCAACAATTGTCTTTTTCAAACATCTAAAACATAGCTTTAAACAAAGATATGTGCCAACCCTATGTTATAACATGATTTGATTTATTATCTTTTATTGTTCTTTTAAGGGATATATATAATTAGTATGAAATCTTTATTTACTGCTTAATAAGATTGGTCTTGCTTAATTCCTTTAAATGGAATTGTAGGTTAATGAATTGAGTTCTTTATATATTGTTTAAAATAAGATAGGGTCTTCCTTTAGTTCTTTAAAATGGGATTATAAGTCAGCATTAAGTTCCTTATTTATATTATTTAAATAAGGCTTTGGTCTTCTTTAATTTCCTTATAAATGGATATGTAGATCAGTATATAAAGTCTTATTATAGTGTTTAATAAGTTTTGATCTTTTTGGTTCTTACAAATAAATATGTAATTAAATATTGATTTCCTTATATATTTATTAAGTATTGCTCAAGAATATTTGATCTTTTTATGATCTTATATTTGATATGAAAATGAAAAGTAGTATTGAATTCTTTATGTTTTGCTCTAAAATATTTGATCTCCTTATAGGTTTTTACAAATGGATATCTAAATAAATTGTTAAGTATTTCTCAAGAAGATTTTATCTTTTTATGATCTTATATTTGGATATGAAAAGTAGTATTGAATTCTTAATGTTTTTCTTTAAAATATTTGATCTCCTTATAGGTTCTTACAAATGGATATGTAAATAAATTGAATTTCTTATATTGCAAAAATAAGATATTTCATAATATAAAGATACATAGTTGATCTACATAGGAGTTGTATTATTAGTTCCTGCCCTTCGGGTCGGTAGGGATTTATAGTAATTGGTTCTCAACCAATTTATTAATCTGGCACTAAAACCAATGCATTTAATCTAAAGTTTTTGGTATTTCATAAATTTTTGGAATTGTATTTCATATTTTACCGTAAGTTTTTAATTTGACATTTTTGTTGGCCTCATATCGAGGCAATATGAGGTAGAGTTAGGACAAATGGACTAATAATTTAACTCGTTTGAATGCGTTTGAAGGTAAAGTTACGAACTCATATTCAAGATGAAGTAATGCTAACTTTCAAGTTAGCATTATTTCCACAACATTAAATGTTTGCATAGATAATTCTTAGAGTTAGGTATGAGCAGGTACATCTCCTCATGGAAACGGTGGCTTCACAAGTGTTGTGATCTTCACCAGGTGTGATCTTGAGCTTCACCAGGTGTTACCACCGATTGCTATAATTCTGCAAACTGATTTCTGTTTCTGTGACCTTGCCCTTGCCATGTTTCTGTGACCTTTCCCTTTCCTGTGACCATCACCTCATCTTTCTCAATGCCAAAACTAGCTTCCCTGCTAGCTTCTATGGCAACCCTGACTTTCCTCTTCTATCTTGCCTGATCGTTTATAGGAAGGATCCTGTGTCATCAAGTGTTGAACAAGCAATGATTATATGAATTCACCTCAAGTTCGCGGATGTCCTTTCTTCTTCAATCGTCTCCAAATTTCTTCGAACCAGCGTCTGCACATAAACCAAACCAAGCAAATGATACGTTGATTCAACGAAATAGCAAGGGTAGCAGGCTCAACCGGGCACCATAGAAGGTAAGAATTCCTTCTCCTATTAATCCCAGTAGGCATGACAATAATCAAACAAATATCCTCCTCCTCCTCCATACTTAATAGATTTGGAATGAAAAATAAAACATACTAAAGTATTATATCCTAAAACTATATAAAAATCCGTTGAAATTCATGTTAGCGATGTGTATATACTTGTATACCCATATCAAATCTGTCCTTAGTGCTTATTGTGTCTGCTATCTACCTGTCCTTCGCTTACTAGTGCTCTCCAGTTCTCAATGCTCTCTTACTTGCTCTGTAGTCCCAGGATGACCCGACGCTCACCCTAGTAGTTTCTTGCTCTCGAACCCCGAACCAAGCTCTATCACACCCTTTCTTGCTCTCCAACCATCGGTCCCGGGCTCTCCATTTATACTCCTCCGCAGCTTAAGCTCCCATGGCTCAGGCTATACATCGGCACACTCCCCGAACCTTTTCCCTCCTCCCATATAAATTCATGGAATGGAATCGAAACGATGCGGATTATAATCATTGTGTTCTTGGCTCGCCTCTGGATTTGGTGGGTATCCCATTTGATGCTTGCTATCTCATTGGGGAGGATCGTTCCTAATTGTTATGTCCCGCTTTTTATTTTTGTTTTTTATAAAATGGCGGTGCCTTGGCTTGTGTTTCATACGCTGTTCACTATGTCGTCCTGGGATTTTCCTAAGGCTAAGGGCTAAGGATATGGAGGATCCAGAACCAAAGAATATAGCACTCAAATTACTGCTTTGACTCGGGCAATAAAATATAGGGCAATCAAGTAAACTGCTTTTGCCTCGGCCCCTACTGCACCCAGCAGTATTGGTGATTTCTTCGTTGCTGCTTCCCCTGCCTTCACTAAAAAATAAGCATCAAATCTTGGCTTACCTTGTTAGTTGTAACCTACTCACCCATTAGACGGTCACTGTATGGCCCCTGGCGTAAGAATGTAGAATATTATTGTTGATGAATGCAAGAGTGGTCTTGGAGCACATGTTGTCCTGGAAACCCCCTATGCAGGCGTTTTTGTTGGAAACCCCTTGTGCGGGCATTTTTTGAGTCA
Source organism: Picea mariana (assembly GCA_032191745.1). Lineage (NCBI taxonomy): Eukaryota > Viridiplantae > Streptophyta > Pinopsida > Pinales > Pinaceae > Picea > Picea mariana. Next base: position 67,225 of record JASDQU010107604.1, read on the forward strand.
GATTACCATCTTGTGGGAATCGATCAATGATTAGTGGGTTTAGAGCAGTAGGATGGTTGGCATTGTCTTCTTCAAAAGGATAACAAACTCCTGAAACACGTGGTTCAATATAAAAAACACATGGTGAAATGTGTGGTTCAATATAACAAACACATGGTTACATGGCGCATCTATCAACAATACATTATCCATTTGTCACTTTTTATACTTTCCTTCATTTTACACAATAAATAATTGATGGACAATAAACTAGCACAGTCACATAAGTGTGACTGATGAACGCCGAAAGGCATATGAAATGAGCAGATCACTAAAACACTTGAGGAAAATGCAGGGACAAGTGAGGAAATTCATGGTTAATAATCCAAACATGGTAATGTTAGACGTTAATCATTTAAACGTGGCAATCATATAGTGCTATAGTAATTTCCTAATATGATTAGGTAAATGTTAATCATATAGTGCTATAGTAATTTCCTAATATGATTAGGTAAATGTTAAAAAGTAAACAGGTTAATGGATGCATTAAAAAATACAAGGAGATTATGAAAAGTAAATCACATTCATTGATTTGGGAGGACGACTAAAAATATTCCAGCATCTTTAATTGTTAGCCATCAGATTAGAATTTTAGATTAAAAAATGATTAATTGTGCCCATTGCCAATAGGTATACGTCTTTCAGCGTAATAATTGTTATTGGTGATTACACTTAAGCATGCTATTTTATTTTATAGTAAATCATGGCAGTTACTGGCCCCTTGAAATTCCAGAACTTTTCAATTGGTTCTTTTCAATTGGTTCTGCAGAAATTATATAGTCTAGGTGCTAGAAAATTCGTAATTTCTGCAGTGGGACCGATTGGCTGCATTCCATATGATCGTGCTATCAATCTGGTACCGCGTGGTAGCTGTTCTGAATACTCAAATGAGCTTGTAAGGGCATACAATGAGCTACTAAGGGATTTGATTGTTGAACTCAACACAAAAATCACTGGAACATTCTTCGTATATGCAAATTCCTACGATAGTGTTCTTGATATCATCCAAAATTTTGGAAACTATGGTAAGGAATAATAGAATCGTTCAAGTCATTTATATTTTTTCATAATTTTAATGAATAAGGGTTGGAGAACACCTCGTCATAAACTGTATTAGTTATCACAATTTAAATGTCTGATGGGTTTCAGGATTCGATAATGCAGATGAGCCTTGCTGCGGGGATGTGATACCACCAGTGCCATGTTCGCTCCAGAGCAATATGTGTCGAGATCGATCCAAATATGTGTTCTGGGATGCATATCATCCTACCAAAGCTGCCAATATCATCATCGCCAAACAATTCTTCAACGGGGATCTTCTCTTTGTTTATCCCATCAACGTCCTTCAATTGTTCCTTCTCTGAATATTAATGCTAGATCCTTTTCTCTATGTGCGTCATTTCCTATAATAGTCTCTAGAAAGGATCGAAGGTTGTTTTGCTTCAGTTAAACTATGTCGATATGAAACACAAATGTTGTAACTCTATATAGACTATATTTGATCGAATGTTGCTTTGCTTAAATTAAACTGTGACGATAGCTTGAATCTGAATTATGATGGAACGAAAAAAGAATGTTGCCTTGCTTAAGCTAAACTATGTCGATAGCTTGAATCCGATTCACGAGGGAACAAATTTGTTGTAGCAGGGGTTTAATCATTCTATTTTTTTTTACTATAATTTTTTTGTTTGATTTTGCTTGAAATTTGGTGATGAATGGTTGGATTTGTAGATTTGAATGACTAAGTTTATAAAACTATGCTTTTCTGCAACAAATAGTTTGGTACATTTAGTTGTCAAGATAAATTGCTTAGTACATTTATTAAAAATGAGCTTCTTATAACCGCTTGGTACATCAAGATAAATCACAGTTACATGTTGGATGGATTAAGCACTATCTATTTCATAGTGCTTCAATAGCACTATGATCGAATAAAATGTTATCAAATCCATCGAATTACTTACTTCCTGAAACAGACAGTTAAATTGGCAAACGTTCAATGTGTTTACTAATGTTAACTCGACAAAATCCATGACATATTATGTTATGACTGTACAATGAACACTCTATTCCACATCTAAGACTCTTCCAGTTTCACCATTAACTATCACTCTATTTGATGACAATATTATTTTTAATAAGGTTTGTAACTTCCCATAACTTATCCCTAAAAAGAATCTCACATTACAGTCCCAAAAATACCACATAACAGTCCAGAGAAAACTCACAATACATGCCTCAAAACAGTCTTAGTTGTTCGACCAAGTACTATCCACATTAAACCATCATTTTGGATTTTTTTTAAAGTAAAGTAGTCTGTTAACTAATCCTTGACACAAAATTTGAGACTGCTCTCAGAAAGACTTATTCGTTTTGTTGTCACTGGGATGAGTAAATTGACCTTTCGTTTCATGTTTCATATATTCATTGATGGCTTTAATAAACATATTGTAAATTTATTGAGACGTATACTGCCTCAAGAACTAAAACTACTTTCCAGCATTTGCGCTCACTCAACAAAACCTCCTACATATCCTAAGTTAAATCCATGTTTAACATGTTGTTCAACGAGATGAAAGAAAATTTTATCAAATCGAGTCCAGGAACATATTGTTAAATTGACAAACTTTCAAGGTATGTAATCAGCTTAAATTGACAAAATTTCGGTGTATGTAATCCTCTTGGCTCAATAGTGGAACAAAATTAGATTTTGATGGGATTTATTAGACTATCCTGAAGAAATTATCTCTGTTCAATTCACTCAAAAAAAAGGCAATGATATATTTAGACATTTTTTGGAATGTCTTCAACTACTCATTGCCTGCACAGTAACTGCAACAACATGATTTTATCACAGTAGTATCGACATGATTTTATCACAGTAGCCCAGTCAAGTAGCAAGTCACCATTGGAAACTTGTCTATGAATATCGACAAAGCATCAAGTCTACCTTCTTAGCAGGGACTTGTTTCTCTGCAACTACCCTTGTTACATAAGTTTTTGAATCACTTGATAAATTATGCTTGAACTGAAATGAAACTGACATGACAAGATATTATTTTTGATTAGAAATAAACCTCTATTTGATGTTAAAATTGAGCTTATGCTCTTGTGGTTCTTATTATTCTTTATGTATTATCCTCTTGCTCAATTATACTTAATATTGCGTCAAAGATTGATTAATCATAGTAGATTATTCTATTGCACCATGAGTAAATGAAGGTTAAGTATGGTTGGTAAAGCTAGTCTTGAATTGAGGTTTATGAGTGTATTAATGGAATGTAGATACCTCCTTGTTCCTCAGAACAATCTCCAATATTGAGATCTTAAATGGTCAAAATCAATCGGATGAATCTTGGACTTGAGCGTTCCTTATGTATCTTGGAGGTCCTAACCATGCAGGATAGGTTGGATGGGTAGCTTTTGTATGTTATCTTTATGTGATACGGTTGATTGAATACTAGTTGTTGAGTATGTGTTATATTCTTTGCACGAGTAATAACATCTGAGTGTATGCATCAGGCGTGCAAGGGGGTTAGAAGGGGGTATAAACCCCCCCCCAAAAAAAATTCTGCATCGGGACTGCATTTTTCAAGACCTCATTATATTTAGGTGGTTTTTCGGCACCTGGTTTCTTTGTCGATAGTTTTCTATTTCCGGTTAAGGAATTAGGGTTTTGGACTAATCTAGGTCATTGGGTTAGGGTTTTGGATGCCGCTAGCTCCTATATGTATTTTGTATTGTAAACATTGTAACACAATGAATGAATATAGAATATGTTGGTTTTCCCAGTTTGGGTTT
>JASDQU010107604.1:110293-124517 GCA_032191745.1 Picea mariana
AGCATTTTCTTTAGCAATTTCTATATTGAACAATTTATTTCAATTGATTTCCTATACATATATCAACACAGGTCTGTATTGTTAGAAGTAGAATCGGACTAGTTTTATGTAAACCAGATGCATCCCCAGTATGTTTACATAAATCCGATTCTATTCATAGTTAAGATACACAGGGAGTTTACTCGACGCATATAATTAAATTCGTAAGGACTTATCCTACAGTTGTTTTCCATCCATCCGTAATTTAATCCACAGAAATAAGTCATACAGAATTAAAATAGATATACTCTTTCAGCCATTAAATCAAACGACTTCCACTTAGAAAGTTAGTCAACAGAAAATAATTCACCCAAAATTATATAGATGTATTCTATCAGCCATTTAAATCAAGAACATATAATCAGAGAAAGAGTATATGAACATATCTGAGCAAGTTTTTGAATAACAAATGGAACAACCAAGTTCCTCCCAATCTTAGAACGGAACAGCCAATTCTACTTGCTTCGTTCACCCCCTAGACTGACCATGAACCCATGAGGGCGAATTCCAGAACTCCTCCTTAGCTATAGTCCTTCTTTAGTTCTCATAAACTTCTCCTTGCCTCACACTTAGAATCAGTGTTCATAATAGCAAGAGATTATTATTTTCCTCAGCATACTAGGCAATGTCCTGCCTCCTCCCATATGCTATATATCCAAAAGCAATTGCTCCTAGGTATTTTCCCCTTGCGAATTTTCGCAGCTTTCCAAATCCCTGATTTTTCAGGGGCTGCCAATGGCCAGATTCTTGATTTTCCACTTGTAAAAATCATCCCTGAGGTAATTCCAACATGTTCCCCACTCATGGAGTCATGGTCAGTTGATTTTAACATGGTTGTTCCATTTGTCCATCAACAATAAATATAAAAATATTTGTTTCTTACAAGTGGCATAGTCAAAGAGTTAGTTGAGTCAAATTGGATCTTTGCCCAACAGTCATAATCATTATTTACAATTAACTAAATTCGAAATTTGGAATTGCCATAAATGGCAATAATTTTCCAATTTCAAATTTACCAAAAACGAAAATAAATTCCTAAGCATTTCCAGACTTAAAAATAATTTATTTTGAGGGGATGTTACATAGTGGATGCAATGTATCTTTGAGCACACCAATGTATGAATTCTGGGAAATTATAAACTTGAGGAACATTAAATTGGGCCAGGTTCGAACCACAAATATTAAAAGAGTCATTCGATTATGTATACCTAGTTTGGGCCAGATTATGCAGCTCATATAGATCAACAGAAACTTTAGGATAAAAAATATGGGAATCTCTGCCCTCTAGAAAGGTCTTTATACTTAATAGGGATTTTGTCTCGTTTGAGACTGATGATTTCGACATTTTTGCTAACAAGAAAAAGGACAAACACGCTTTTAGCTCTTACTTGGGAAGCTGACTAACAAAACCCTTTGTTTTGTTGGTAAAATTTTCATCAAATACTGCTATCTGATTAAGATTCCCATGCTCATAACAGTGACAGTCAAATGCCAATGGGAAAATAAAAAATATCCTTTTGTTTTATTTAAACCTAAAAAGATGATTAAGCAAACAAAACAAGATTACAAAAATAAAATAAAATTCAAACCATAATTATTTACCTGACATCGATGGTTTTCAAAAAATGGTAAGTGGTTTTGTTTTATAGACCACATGATGCAATGAGTGGTTTGGCGAATCACATTGTGACTTGATTTCATGATGCGTCGCACAGGTGGTATTCCTTGTGACATCACTACGTGCGGTGTCACTTTGGTTAACCTTCGTTCATTTTTAATATGCGTGGACCGTTGATTGTACTCACCTTTTAATTGATGGACTAGATTACACCCTCCATGTCACCATATATATATATATATATATATATATATATATATATATAATTCGTAAAACTATATATCTACAAATTCCTAACTTAATAAATCATAACTTATTAACAAATAACAATAATAAACTATATGTAGATAGAATTAAACCTAATAAAATGAAAAATATTTTAAAAAGACTAATACGATATTAAAAAAAAAATACTTAGAATCAAAACAAAATTAAAAATTTACCAAGGAATGAAAGACTGGGAAGAAAATAATTTTTTTATGAAATTCTATTCTATGTCCTAACATTGGCTCCAACTGGGGATTATGGCTCCCTATGAGGCATTAAAGAATTGCAGACCATGTATCTTTATTGGGTAAATGGAGTCATTATTCTGCAAATTTTAAATAAAAATCAATTCATAAAATATAAACTAAAATTTTTTACTTTTTAAAATCAACCTCCTATCAAAAATTTTGGGAATGATTGACAGTCTAACCTTAAAACATGCTTAACTCTAAATTTCAAGCAGGCTAATAAAAATTTCTTTATCAAAGTTTTACTCTGAATCTATCCAAGGTAATTAATATGAGTAAGGCTAAAATATTAGACATCAAACTGATAATTTCCATTTCTGAAGATTACAACCATTACTTTCATTTCTTAAATAAGAACTCATTTGGATACAATGCAAAGAATTTTGAAAAGTAATAATAATGGGGTTTATAAAAAAAGTGTAGTTACAGTTCTTTATAGTCATCACAAACATTGCTTCACTGCCATCCAGGTGTCCATATCCCCGGTGAAGATGTTTGCATCCCCCAATTCTGAATTTCCTTTCACCATCCTACTACTTTAAAAATTGTTAATTTTATTGAGTAATTTTATTGAGATGAGGGCAATCATTTACATGAATTTCCTTTCATCATCTCATTTTTTATACAAGATGGGGGCAATCAGTTTTCTGAATTTCCTTTCACCATCAGTCTTTGATATTTTACTTATTGTTTGTAGGATGGGGGAAATCAATGTGTTTTAAAACACTCTCGGATGATGACTATTTAAAAATAAATAGTAAAGTAGAATTGACAACATATTAGAATAACCTTGAAATTAATAGCTTCGTAAACTTAACTATATTTTTTCCTATGAGATAAAAATATATCAAAATTTCCTTTTATTTTGTTTCTTGAGAAGACTACCAAGTATCATTTAATAACAAAGCACAAATTTTCAAAGGAATTACCTTGAATATATCATTTCATATCAAATAAAGAACCAAACAAGTTCTTTACCATACTTGTAAAAAATACAATGCTTAAAGTTTATATATCAATCTTTTCCCATCATTTTTATAGAGATTAGTAATATAAAATAAGTAAAGAATTAGTTTATGTTTTCATTTATTCAATTCTAGACTTACTTAAACTAGTAAAAATGAATTTACAAACTAAAAGAAATACTCAATCATGAGTTTTTTATATATATAATAAGCAAACTAACAGTTGTAGTGAAACAAAACTTAAATTCTTCAAATTTCCAAAAAATTTTAAAGAATAAATAAAACACAAAAATCTTAATTGAATCAAAATTCATAGAATGAGTTCTTAATTCAATCAAGACCAAAACTGAAAGTAAATTGTCAATGTAAATCCAATCCAAGACGATATCTATAATGGAAAATAAAAATGAACTAAAAACTGAGCTACTGAATAAAATGTTTCAAATATCTCTCGTTGGTAGGAGACCTCATCATTTCTCTATCCAAATTTTGTAAAGAAAAGGAACTAAATCCTTCAATCGCTGCAATTTTGAACGGTCCAAACCATAGGGGATCAAATTTTCCATGCTTGTCGGGGTCTTCTCTCCTAACATCCCATCTTAGTACCAAATCTCTTGGAAGAAAACTTCTTTCTTTTGCCTTTCTGTCAAAATGTTCTTTCATCTTGTCTTGGTATTCCTGGAAATTTTCATAAACTTGATCTATGACTTGATGTATTTCAACCAATTGGTTCATTCTTCTAGCCAAATCATTAGGTTCTTCATTTACTTCCTTAAACAACTTTAAAACAATCAAATCAAGATTAATAGGAAAAGTAACATCCATTCCATAAATCAATTGAAAAGGAGATGTACCTATTGATTTTTTAGTAACAATTGTGTTAGCCCATAGAGCATATTTCAAGTGAATGTGCCACTATCTTTTATTATTGTCTAGAACCTTTTTTATTATTCCCATTAATATTTTGTTTGAAGACTCAGCAAGACCATTTCCTTGTGGATAATGTGGATTTGAGTGCCCTAAAACAATGTTATATTTTTGAAAAAAATCAATCACAACCACAGATTTGAAAACTTGAGCATTGTTTGTGATCATTTTTCTTAGACAACCAAATCTTGTTAAAATATTTTCTTCTAGGAAATTTATCACTATTGCATCAATTTCATTTTTGGTAGGAATTTCTTCCACCCATTTTGAAAAATAATATGTAGCAGTGAGAATCCATTTGTGTTGATAACTAGAAGGAGGATGAATTTCTCCAATAAAGTCCAAACCCCACTGTTGAAATGGAGCTTCAGCCTTTACTGGTACTAGAGGCAGGGAGGGTAAGTATTGTCTTCCAACAAAAAATTGACACTCTTTGCAGGCTTGTTGGCAGCAATAATATAATTTCTATTGTTTATAAAGCTGCCTACATAGGGTCTCTAATTTTTCATTATTCGTCGTGATCATTATCACAAAACGACACTTGTCATTTGTCGCTTTTTACATATCTTCCTTTCGATTTTTGTTTTCATGACTGTAAGCATGAAAACTTGCAACTGGAATCGACATTTTGTTTCAATTTTTTATTAAAGGAAAACTGTTCATATGGTCCATTATCGAATTGTCGTATTTTGCTATGAATATGATTGTTTTCCTTGTTTATAACCCCTTGGTCCTAAACATGCCTTGGTTACATAAGTGAAAGACCTCCATTCGTTAATAATCGATTAATATTAATGGGGTTTTTTTTTATTCATGAAACTTTTAATTATCCAATGTTTAGTTGATACATTTACTTTGTAATCAAGTCATAAATGTGCGTTCTATGGTTTTCAAGTGTTTACATCCTTATACGTATCCATATGCCAAAGTGTCATATGAAGTACAACGTGATATTATTGCTCTGTATGGCCTCGAGCTTCACCATCTCATTCCCACGCATGGTGATTAACACCTCTGCCTACCATTTTGAACTGTCATTGCATTGCTTTGTGGAAACTCAGGGCTATGACTCTGTGTTTTCTTATCAAACCCTACCTCTGATTTCGGTGTTGGTTCCCTTCTGTTCGCCATGGCTCCAGTGGTAAGGATTGAGCCCAATGGCATCCAAACCTTGTTATCGTATGATAATGCCAGGGATGATTTAGAAAGGAACGATTGGCGTGTATTCATTGAAAATTTTAAGGGCTTCAATCTGAGAGTTGCCCAAGAGTTTGCATTGACTTTCGACGGTTGCAGAGCGAAGATAGGTGATGTGCATCTTGAGGTAAACAAATATTTTTTAAGCCAAGATACGGGTTTGCCTACTATCGACCAAAAGTGGTTCAAGAACGCAAAAGTCGAAGAGGTTCCCTGGACTCTACTATTCACTTCATGGAAAATTACAAGCTCCGACCGAGGTATGCATGTCTCAGCTTTAAAACCCAGGTGACATGACCTTCTTGCTATTATGAAATAGTTTATTACGTGTGAAGGGAGATTTGGGTTGGTTTTCCTGTATCACCTGCAATTGCTTATGAGTTTCATTGACTTCCCATTGAACATGCCCTATTTTCTGCTTAGAAGTCTGTACAAGATGGGAAAGTGATTTAGGAGGCAGAATTCTGATTCTAGTTTGTTCCATCATGGTTTAATTAAGATTATCATTGTGCATCAGTTGCAATTGCACAACGATTGTTGGGATGCTTTTGTGTTACGAAATGGCTTTGGTAATAGTGAGTTGGGATAGGTTGATAAGCATGTTATCACAGAAACCCTTGTGAAACTTACCACCTCTCCTTCACCGCTCCTGCCCTATGATCCTGTCCCTAATTTTGAACCCTTGACCTATCCTGATGCTACTCAACCGGACATTCAACCGGATTCGCACCCAAAGAGTTGTACTAAGACTGCTAAAAAACCCATAGGGAAGAAACTAAAGGGCACTGTCGATGTTAATTACAAGAATAAGAGGCCTGGACGCTTGATTTCACGATGTGCTCGAAACAAGTCCAAACCCTGTGCATACATAAAAAACGCAATTGAGGTAAGTGAAGACTCAGATTCAGAAATTGAAAAGTTCTTGGCCGAAGAGTATCCATTGTCATATGGACTTTGTCCTGACAGCCCCTACGATTATGTTACCAACCTGCCACCGTGTCTAAAGGACAATCCTGATTTTTCCGGCATCAAACTTCATGACAAACCTACCTTTCGTGTGAATGATGCTCTAATCGTTGATGATATCAGTGCCAATGCAGAGTCCCTACAGCCACCGTGTAATGAGTGTCGATCCTGGATCGACAGGTATTACACAGATGTGCCTTTGCTACAGTCCAGGCCTAAATATCTGAAATACCAAGTGGATTTGTTGACAAGTGAGAACAGCAGACTCCAATCCATAACTCAAGCAAAGGACAAACGCCTAAAAACTACAGGGTCTGTTATTTTTAAGAATGTAGAGGCAGCGACAGCAATAGTAAATTCCAAGATTGCTTGATACGTTTTAATCCCATGATTTGAGGTATAATATTTTTCAAAGTTTAGCATGATTTTCTCACTCTCAATTTAGGATACACAATTTGTTTGCATAGATTACTTTTTAGTTTGTTTTGTTTGATTAAATAAAATATGATTGTAGTTATAATTATAACTAGCTACAGAATCGTGAGATTCTGTAGCCAGTTAGAAAATTTGAATTGCTTGTTTTGATAATTGAAAATACATATAAAATCTTCTTATTTTTATTTGTTTTCAGGAACTCATGATTCTCAAAGAGATATGAAGCACCGTTGGGATCTCCTAGCCATACCATCTTTATGTTTTTAGTAAATAGATTAGGTTGTTAGTTTTTTTATATCAAGTAAAATCTGGGAGGTTGCATCCCCCACATTTTTGGAACAGATTTGATGTTATCTACAGGAAACATTTTGTTCCTGGAACCTATATAAGCATGTTATGTTGTAAATATGGGGTCATCTCTGCCTGGGGCAAGACTGTGGATTTTTAATTTACACACTTGAATGAAATATAATACTGGTTACAGCTTTAGCTTTCCCATATTGTGGTTTTATTCAAGTTATGATTGTTTCAATTTGCAGTTAGATTGTGATTGCTTTCACTGTCATGGTTTACTACAAGTTGGTATGATAAAAATTTATATGTTATCCACATTTTATGTTCCAAATTTTACACACAGCAATCATCTTGTTCACATTTAGATTAAGAGATTTATCTTCATCATTTATTGAACATTTATACACAAGTCTTCACAACAGGATTTATCTTAATGTGGCTGCTCGTGGAATTATGAGATTGTTGTGATCGTATCTCTTATATGTTCTATCATTCAAATCCAACCATTACTGCTTCTCATTTATGAGAAGAAATTTTAGGATCTGCTGCAGGTTTACCTCATCAGACATGGGGATTGGATGTTGCACATTGAACAAATATCGGATGCGATAACAAGTCAGTTTGCTAGTTTAAGTTCATTAGCTTAATGAATACAGAAATTTCCTGTAGTTAAAACATCTTCCACTATCTATCATTTATGTTTTCAATTAGACAGTTTGATATTCCATTTCTAGAGTATAAACAGATTAAACATTACTTATACTGATGTTTAAAAAAATCAATTTATATTCGATTTTCGCGGATTTAGATTAAAATTCGTATCTTGTGAATGTTATATATATATTAGAAATAGAATAATTTGTACATAATGTACATATAATAAGTGGAGTTATTTTATAAATATTAGTCAGTTTAACTGTAAATATATATTAGATCAATATATAGTTTTTCAGCGATTGTTATCCATCAAGTTATTGCATTTTCTTTAGTTTTGTTTTTTCGCTTTCTTTAGGACTTAGATCGGCCAACGGAGCCGCTAAACCCATCGGAGTGGATTAATCCAAATGGCTTGGGTTAAGTAGACAACCCCGGACCGGATTCACTCCTCCAGTTGACGAGCGGTCAATTTCGCCCATCAACAAATGGCACTAGAAGGAGGGCCTGAAGACTATTAATGGCATGAGGAGGTCGTAAGACTCCTCCACCACCTACCCGCTCACCTATAGTAACTAGAAGTCGTTCAGACGACAACATTGTCCCTCAAACAGAAACCACATCAAACGATGATCTACGGATCACAGTTGAACCAGTAACTCCAAATCCTATAGGTGGTGACATACAAGAGATTTTTCGGCAATCTCTCATAAGAATGCATAGTGCTTTAGCCCATATAAGACAACCAAACCGACCTTTTAACCAACCATTAGACTTCTCTAATATCAGAGAACAACTTGGAGGTACTGACCTTACCTTGAACCCTACAGATCCAATCCTCACTCCTGCAGCAGGAGGATCTGGTATACCACCATCACCACATCCTTCATCTCCCTCTTCTTCTGGAGAAGAATCCTCTGATGAAGGCAGTTCTTCATCTCAGCCTTCAACACCACCCACACCTATGGCCAATGCGAACAATCCCACCAGACCCTGGCTTGACCAAGATGCAGTGGCCATACCTGGGCCTCAGCATCCTTTACCAAAACACCTGGAGAAATGGCTCCCTAAATTTGACCTGGACTCCAAGCAGATAGCAGAAGATCACATCAAAAAGTTTATGTTAGCCATTAGACTCCGTAGTGTTGAGAACGAAGATGTAGTCTGTAGATTGTTTCCTTACACCTTTGAAGGCAATGCCTCTACCTGGTACTTTTCCCAACAACCCCACACCATCGTGTCATGGGAGAAATTTGAATCCTGTTTTCTTGAGAAATTCGGAGACGACAAGTCTCCTGAAGTTCTAGTCATGGAGATTTTGAGTTTAAAAATGAACCCCAAAGAAAAAATCAAACACTTTAATCAAAGGTTCTTGACGCTAAAGAACCGGATCCCTACGGATTCGATGCCTGCCGAGAATCTTATTATCGCATATTATAAGAAAGCCTTACATCAAAACATAGCCATTTGGGTAAAGAGATCCAAGAAAGCTATGTTGTTAGAAGCCTTCAAAGAAGCCAGTCAAATCGAGAAAGACATTCTCAGTTTAAAAGACACTACTAGCAACGAGACAGAGACTAGTTCATCTTCCAAAAATAAAATCGAAATCCTTTCTAGACCTTCCCAAAATAAAGCTCAACCCAAAAGCTCATATTTAGAAAACTTACAGAAAGTCGTTCAAAAATTATCTAACCAAGTTATAGATTTGAAAAGGTCGGCTGAAGAAGCTTCTTCGAGCAAAGGGCCTTACAAACCCCCTTTTAGGAAGCCTTTTCCTACCAACCGACCTAATTCAAATACTGAAGGCCTAAATCTAGAAAGCCTGCAATTTGATATTCAAACCATCTTAGAAGCAAACGATAGCTTGATTCCTCCCTAGGTTTCTAAAGAAGTAGCCGAACAAGAAACAGTAGAATAAGATGAATCCTCTCCAAATATTTTCGGACATTTTTCAGATAGCATTTTTCAAGCTAATTTCGAAACAGTGCACCCTTACAATACTAGGAGCAAGACAACAAATAAGCCTTCTTCTGAAATTACTACGACTTTGCCTCCAAAACAGTCTAAATCAACTGAGACTAAACAGTATTCAGTAAACCCAAGTTTGGATTATAATTTGGTTGAGGATCGAAAAAATCTTAGGGCTAACATCTCTGTTTACGAACTATTAAAATTCCCTTTTCTTTTGCAAAAAATGCTACAGAATATTGCAGAGAAAAACAAAAATAGCAATCCGAGCAGTAACAAAGGTATGCAAAACAGCCCTAAAATTCCTCAGAAAGCCTCCGCCAAAACCACATCCGAACCCCATGATAAAAGAGACCTTCCTATAAATAATGTAAAAAATGTAGAGAAACCAGTTATAGAGTCTGCAAGTAAAAAACAACAAACTTCTACTGTTAGTACTCGTAGAAATGTCCCTCCATTTTTGTTAACCTTTGAAATTTTCAATAGGAATGTACATAACTATATGGTAGATTCTGGTGCGTCATCTAACGTAATGCCTTGGTCTGTTTGTCAAAAGATTAATGCTGAAGTTCAACCATCCAGCTTGATCGAACTAGTGTTAAAGTAATAGGCGCATTAAGAAATGTGCTTATAAGATTGTCGTCTAACCCTAAATCTCATCAAGTGATTGATATTATTGTTGTAGATATTCCAGAAGTTTATGGTCTGTTTTTAAGCAGAGACTAGTCAGAACAATTACACGGCTATTTTGCGATGGATTGGTCTCACTTGTAGCTCCCTGAGAATGGAAGGCCCAATAGAATCAAGGTAAATCGAGAACGTTATCTGAAGTTCACGGTGACTGTTTTAAATGATCCCAATGAATCATTCACTCCTTCTGCCAATTCGCCCGAAATTCAGGGGATGGATAATTTTTTCGGTAATTTCATGGCCGAAACTTACACTATCACTAACCTGGAACAGCAATTTGAAATTTTGACATATACAGAGCCAACAGCTTCTTCTCAGTGGTCACACTCAAATGACGAAAATCAAATATGGTCCCTGTACTTTCATGGGTCAAAATCCAAGGAAGGAGCTGGTGCAGGTTGCATGCTCATTGATCCAGTGGGTAATAAGACTCTAATTGCTTTCCGGTTAGAATTCGAATGTACAAACAACACAGCCGAATATGAGGAACTCCTGCAAGGCCTCAGAAAAGCATTAGATCTGAACATTCAAAATTTGACTATCTTTGGTGATTCGGAAATCGTGGTTAGGCAGGTAAAAAATTCTATCCATTGTTTATCCCCACACCTTAAAAGCTATCAAATTGAGGTATGGAATTTGATGAACAAGTTTTCCGCATTTAACATAAATTCTATTCCTAGATTGAATAATTCGGAAGCTGATTTGTTAACTAACGTCGCTTCAAAACTTTTCCCTGTAGAAGGCTTATCTCCAAATGCATTTTCCGTCGAACTGTTGTTCAGACCATCCATACCAGACAACATCACGAATTGGAGAGTCTTCGATGATGATCAACAAATCATAAGTTTTCTGCATATGGAAGAAACTTTCCAAGGTGCGATGATCGACGAAGGCACCCATGACAAAAATCTTCATGACTTTACGGTAATACCAGATCCGAGATCTCCAGAATCTTCATCAGACATGGTAAAATCTATCCCAAAATCTATAGTTAGATTAGAAAGATTTTATGATCTTCACGACAAGTTCAGAAAATCAGTGAACTGTAAAACGAATAGTTCCTCTTTGACGTATGAAAAAGTAAATCTGGGAACTAATGAAAATCCACAATGCATCAATTTAGGGTTGGGATGTTCTGAGCAAGAAAAAGTAGCGTTTATTAAGTTGTTTAAGGAATTCAAAGATGTTTTTTCCTGGACATACGATGACCTAAAAACCTTCGATCCTAACATCATACAACATGTTATTCCCATGAAACCCCAAACCCAACCTTTTCAACAAAAGTTGAGAAAAATGCACCCAAAACTCGAACCAACGGTCAAGAAGGAATTAAACAAACTTTTGAACACTAAGATAATCTTCCCAATTAGGCATACACAATGGGTCTCTAATCTTGTCCCTGTCAGAAAGAAGAGTGGTGAAATCCGACTATGTGTCGATTTTCAAAATCTTAACCAAGCGTCTGATAAAGACAACTACCCTGTCCCTCCCATGGAACAGATCCTTCAACAGGTATCTGGTTCTAGAAGATTATCTTTGTTGGATGGTTTTTCAGGGTATAACCAAGTCTTGATGTCCCCTCCAGACCAACTCAAAACCACCTTCCGCACTCCATGGGGCACCTACGCTTATAGAAAGATGCCTTTTGGACTCATAAACGTCGGTGCTACTTTTCAGAGAGCGATGGACATCGCTTTCCGAAGCTTAATCAATCAATCTGTTGTAGTTTACCTGGATGACGTCACTGTCTTCTCAAAAAATAAAGAAGATCATCTAGCTCATTTAAGATCCATTCTACAGTGATGTCGTAAGTACGACATTTCTTTGAATCCAAAAAAATATATCTTCGCAGTAGAACAAGGTAAACTTCTCGGATTCATTGTATCAAATGGAGGGATGATTATCGACCCTGAAATAACTCAAGTCATTTCGAAGCTACCCCCTCCCTCGTCAAAAAATTCCATGCAATCTTTCTTGGGTCAAATAAACTTTTTTAGCAGATTCATCCCCAGCTTTTCAGAAATGGTGAGACCATTACAAAACCTAATAAAAAAGGATGTATAGTACCATTGGGGACCCTTAGAAAACCAAGCTTTTGATTCGATAAAAAAGGCCATAATAGACGCTCCTTCTCTAATGAGCCTCGACTTTTCCCAAGACTTCACCCTTTACACATTTGCCTCTGACCGCTCATACGTTGCCGTCCTAACTCAAAAGAACGTTGAAAACAACAAAGTCCCAATTGCCTTTATGAGCTCGGCCTTCAAGGGGGCGGAAATTAATTACCCAGTAGTAGATCAGCAAGCCTATGATGTTTTCAAAGAAGTAAAGCACTTCCGATCTTATCTATTGAAATCTAGGATGAAAATCATTGTCCCTTACCCGGCTGTCAGAAATCTGTTAGTAAAGAAAGATCTAGGCAAAAACAGAGCAAATTGGGTCACATCCTTGCAAGAGTATGACATAGAAATCACCCCAGCACAAATTGTAAGAGGCCAAGGGTTATGCAAATTGTTCATTGATTCATCTGTAGGACAGCAAGAGGAAAATGGTATGTTAAATCCAGGACAACACTATCAAAATCAAATCTGTTGTGCACAAAACCCTGTTAGTCCCTGGTATGATGATATAAAATTTTGTCTTATACACGGATCAGCTCCCCGTCACCTGGATCCCATAAAAAGGAGAGCACTAAGATTAAAATCTTCTTCTTTTCAGCTGATTAATGGTATTTTGTTTCGTCAAAACTTTGATGGAGTACTAATGCACTGTCTTGAGAAAGATGAAGCAGAAAAAGTCCTATTGGAATTGCATGAAGGAGAGGCTGGTGGACATTTTGGTGGAGACACCACTGCTCATAAAGTATTAAGAGTAGGTTATTACTGGCCTACCCTTTTTAAAGATGATCATGCTTTATTTTGCAAGTGTTTTATTTGTCAAAAAGCATTCGAACGGTTACAGAAACCAACTTTCCCTCTGCAACCAGTTTCGATAGGCTCCCCTTTTCAGCAGTGGGGTCTAGATATTATAGGCCCAATCAATCCACCATCCTCGCAGCAGCATAAATATATCATAATAGCCACAGATTACTTCACCAGGTGGTCTGAGGTTGCCCCATTAAAATTTGTGAATACCAGCCAGGTAATATCCTTCTTGAACTCAAATATTATTACCCGTTTCGGTATCCCTGAATTCCTGGTATTTGATAATGCTTATTATTTTTCGTCTCTCGAAATGAGTGATTTCGCTCTAGAGAAAGGAATCAAATTAAAGTATTATGCCAGCTATTACCCCCAAGGCAATGGTTTGGCAGAATCAACTAATAAAAACCTGATCAATATTATCAAGAGAACGGTCTTCGAAAACCATAAAAATTGGCATAACGCATTATTAAACGCAATCTGGGCTGATAGAGTAACTCTTAAAACTGTTGTGGGTAACTCACCTTTCTTTCTCGCTTACGGCAGGGAGGCAATTCTTCCACCACATGTCCTTCTTCCATCTCTGCAGTTATCGCAGAAAGTACAGGAAGAGGATTGTCCCCCTTTGGAGAGTCGAATTAACGCCTTGTTAAAATTAGAAGAAGTAAGGGCTCAAGTAAAACGGAAATTGGATCAACATCAACTCATTGTTTTTTTTTTAACGGAAACGAGTATGGAATTTTATTTATATTAAGGCAGAGAGGGCTGCCAAACCCGTACATATTCGATCAGAGCTACCGCTCTGTAGTTCATTCGCCAGCCAGATAATTGTGCTAAATACAAACTATTAAAACTAGAGGAGACAAACATTCAAAATTATGGTCTGGTTTAGCTAACTGAGAGTGGAGACGCATGCTTAGCGCTTTCCTCTTTTTCCGGTGCTCGAGGTAGCTTCAGTCGAGGCTTCAGCTATCTTGCTGAATGCATTGGTGAGAGCCTCCACCTTCTGCTCCAAATCGCTGAGACGTTGCCCTA
>JASDQU010107604.1:140873-164694 GCA_032191745.1 Picea mariana
CAATTGTCTAAGGAAAGCATCTTCTAAGGCTTCATAAGAATCAATATAATTGGGAGGTAATCCCCTAAACCAGAGTCTCACTTCTCCTTCAAATGTGTGTACTAAAAGCCTCATATATACATCCTCGTGTTCTCCTCCAGCCACATCAACAAATTCTTCAAAGAATCCCAAATGTTCTACAACTGTCATATCATTCTCCCCATTGAATTTGGGTAAACTTTAAACATAATTATCAGGGAGATCATTTAGATTAGTTGGTAATTCCAAAGGGGCATACCTAGCAGCTACTTTACTAAAAACTATGGGAGGAGGAGGTGGTGGTGGGTTTCCCTATGCACCCCCTTGAGGGATATTGTGATCCATACTTGATTTTGGAGATGGGATGTGAGATTCAAAATGTAGATTGTCAAAAATCTCCAAAGATTGTTCAACTAAAGTTTTAATAGCTTCAAGAAAATAGAAACGAATATTAGCAAGATAGTAATAAGGTGAAGAATACTTCAATATAGGTGAATAAGGAACTTCAGGTAATATTTGGAAAGAAGTATTTTCTTCTTTGGACTGATCAGAATAAATGGGAGATATAATAGTAGAAGAGTCAAAATATGATGAATAATCTTTTGCAAATTCAAGGATAGAAACCCTTGGTTCAAGAAGGATAAACTTAGTCCTGGGATAAATAAGGCCAGGTATTAGTGATTCCTCTTTAACCTCCAAATTATAAACTCCTTCTTTAGTATGAAAAGGGTTGTCTCCAAAAATAGTTTCGTTTGAAGATTGATTTTTACCTTTCAAGTCGTATAATTTAACCTCAGACGGTTCAATCTCTAGACTTTCTAATTTTATATCTGGAATACTAATATGTGAATCAATGAAGGAAATTTTCGTTTCTGAAATTTTTGTCTTGGACTAGCTTACAACACTAGTTATTGATTCATCAATACTAACTACTTCTTCAAAATTTTTAGTATGAATCTGAGATGCATCAACTTCAAATTCAAAAGTTACTAGTTTAGGCTCAACAATATTAATGAGAAGAAGTAATCTTATATTGAATTGTTTTCGGCTAATAAACCTTACCTGCTAATGTGGAAGTTTGTATTTGATAGCCCTTAGGCTTCGGGATTTTTTCTGGATCCAAGACAAGTGTAGTTTTCTCTTTGTCTAGATTCTACCTGGTATTATTTCTCTTGAATGCCAACTTTGAAGTAGTGAAGTTGCCAATGAAATTAAGTAGGTCCTTGAGAGTGTAGAGTCATCGGGTGAATTACTGAAGAGCCTTATGATGTCTGATTTATGTTCACCCTACAAAATTAGATCTAATCTTTGGCGTACCCCAGGGAAAAAGTGCTTTCACTTTTGTCCCTGGCAATGGCACCAAAAAGATGTTAGTCCTATGATTTGTTCTAGGCTCATAGAACAATGTCAAGCATCTCAATATAATGATAATTAATTTGATGCTTCTTTTCATCCTTTGAATAATAGTGAAATTTCAATAATCTATTCATCAGAAATATAGAGGCAATATCATTTTCTTTAAGTCTTTTATAAATAATCAAGAGATGGAAGGAAGAATACACATAAACAAAATTGAGATATAAAGTAAGGTATCTAATTTTGATAAATCTTACTTTAATTCCAATAGAAGGAATATGATATGTGTATCTAAATTATGAAACATATTAATGAATAATAAAAAAATATGTAGATGTAGGTCTTACTCTGCTCATAATAGAATAGAGGAAAGTATATACCTAAATAAATGTTCAATAGATAAATTGTAGTAGAAGTTTAATACTAAATTGCAGCCATTCATAACTTAAACACAATACTCTGAAAAAGATGAATTATGATAACATGAGCAACAACACAGAGAAAGAACATAACTCAAAGAAATGAGAAACATAATCTCATGTATTTCTATAGAAAATGTATATCCTTATTGAAAAGTCTTCAATTACATACAAGGTCGAGAGTCCTTTATCCATTCTTCAATCATTCTTTTATAGATACAAAGCCTGTAACCAAATTGATTACATTTTTTGTTGTCTTAAGTGAAATAGACAAACTAAATCCCAAAACTTAAGGAACAAATTTGGAATCCATGTTTCTCCATATTGTTGGCCAGGTCATTGGATTTGTGCAAATTGTTCCCACTCTTGATTTAGAGGATATTTGCATGTTGTCATTCTTCTATAATCTTTCTCTGTCTCGTTACATGCTTCATATGTTGGAGTAGTGCAGTATACCTAGAGAACTAATATGGGGTACCTAGGGAGGTACCCAATGGGAATGTGGTTATCTATTATTAGTGGAAGTCATTTAATATATGAGAATGTGGTCATTCAATGTAAGGTGGACTAGGTCCACTATACTAATAAAGGCTCACTATGGTAGTTAAATGTAATAAATGTGAGAAGGTGCTCTAGAAGGTTCCTAGGAGATAGAGAGAGCTATATAAACAAGTGTAAGCAATGTAATGAAACATAGTGAAGAATATTGTGAATGTATCAAGCATTGCTTGAGGAGTGTTATCCTTCCTTAAGGATTAATATATGGTGTTACCCTACCTCAAGGGTTTTGTCTACATTCTTGTGTTGAGTGTTCTAGTGAATGGTTTGGTGTTTATTATTGGTTTATTTTGAGATTTATCTTCAGATCTATTCAGGTACTTAACAAGTAGTTTGAAATAGATTTCTCACATGCCATAATAAAAATAAGTCATCATATAGAAGATCAAAAATGGTTTGACCTTTTAATATCCCAGTAACTCTTTTGAACTTATTAACATTTTCCCTTGCTGAGATCAATAATTGTTGATATTTTGGTAGATAGAAAAAATTTCCCTTTTTACTATAGTATTCGGGTAATCCCATTTCCACCATCTTTTTATAATGATCTTTGTACCATTTCACATTTCTTTGAAGGTGAACAAGTTTACTTTGAACTTGTTGAATTAAGTTCCTTTTAGTAAGAACTTTTTCAAAATCCATAATTGTACTTGTTCTATCTTTAATTCCAAATTGGTTTAATTCCTCTTTTGTCTTGGAATTAAGAACTCTAATGATTTTGTTGGAAACTTGAGGCTTGTCTCCTAATTCTTGTTCATCCATTAAAATTTATTTTTCATCTTTCTTGACCAAGTTAGCCTCTTCCTCCATTATTATAAAGCATTTCCACATCTTATTCACCTGTTCCATAATTTTATCCCAAATTATATGTCGTGCTCCCATTAAATAGGGTTTTCCAGAAAGCTTGTTCTTCAATGTATCATACTCTTCCTGCAATTTTTCTTTTGATCCATGTATCATTTTGAGTTACCTTTCATTTTCCCTAATATTCTCTTTCAAAATATTGATCTTAGTTTCATAAGTTGAAACTATCCTTCTTGATTCATCTATATGAATCTCTTTAGCATTTAGATCAATTAATTCCCTGGCTAATTCCTCTGAACTACCTACAAATGTGTCATCTGAAGATGATGAGGGTATTCCTTGTTTGAGTACTTGTATTTGTTGTTTTAGAGAGAAAAAATGTTCATTAAGATTTGCTATGACTTCAATTAATTTTTCCTTTTCCTTCTAAATGGCCAAAATCTATGGGGTCATCTTTTGAATAGGTTCTTCATTAGTAGCATCATCTCTTATTTTAACTAATTTTTTCTCTAAATCATCTATTCTCATATGCTTCACTCTTGAACTTGTTTGTTCCTCCTTCAACTATTGTTTAAGATGATTATTCATTTTCTGCCATCTTTGTAAGCTAAGAGTGGTCTTCAAAACATCTTTATTGACTATATCCCTTGTCTGATTATGTAGGCCCATTTTGTTTGTTAAGGGAATGTCATTAAGATTTGGAGAAAAGTTAGTTTCCTTATAATTGTCATGTCCTTGAATGCTTGGACCAAATGATTCTAATATTGCCAAATTTAACTTCCTTTTTCAAAGTTGATTCCAGATAACAATCTTGTATCTGGAGAACCCTCATTTAGCGTTTGGCTCCAAAGCTTTTTAATTGTGGCTTGATATCTGCGGACCTTTACCCTAGTGGCTTCATGAATATTGATGGAAGAGTGTCTATTGAGTAAAGAACTTCTTTTTTAATCTTTGCCAATGTTACTGTCTCTGGTTGAGCTTCTTCTTCTTGACCATCATCTATGATCTCTTCAATTTTAGATTTATTGATTGATTAACATTTTTATATTTCTATATCATCTTGAAATTCCCAATTATGACTCATTTTCAATGCCTTTTCTTGTTATATAGGTGTGCCAATATTTACTTCTTGAGTTGATTGATTCTCTTTTTTTATTTGTCCCTCAAGAAAATTTTGCAATTCCTTCCAACTATCCATATTTCTAATATGTTCAAGATTAGGTTTGCTTTGATGCTTATATGTTGAAATAGCAAGCTTGAGTCTTTTGTTATTAATAACCCCTAAAGTGTCATATTGCCAAGTTGTCCCTTGTTCAAATCCTAATTCATGTAACATTGTTTCCATCACCTGCAATGTTGACCTATTATGCACAATAAAAGGTCCAATCTCCCTTTTGGGCTTAAAATTAGTCTTTTTTCTTCTAGGAATAAATGAACCTCATCAGCATTAACACTTTGCCTTATGAATTCTAAATAACAAATTCTCATGGGAAGTTTAAAAGGTTTAACCTCTGCACCATATATTCTTATCTCTTTATGTTTTTTGAAAAGGAACCAATCTCCTAACTAGGTCTCTGAAGATTCATGCAACAACTTTTTAATATGTGGAAAAATTTTGGGGGGACTATGCTCATGTGTTGGCACAGGGGCAGACCCAGAGTTCAATGCTTCAACAACGCACCAAAAAAACCCTAACTATCGGCCCTTTCGGCAACACCTATGAAGAAGATGAAGTCTCACCCGAGGTAGAGGCAGGGGTGGTTGCAGGACTCCAGTGTTTGCAACCTTAGCTCGGACACAGATCTGTGATTACAACACCTTAACAGAACACTTAGTGGTTTTTATTCATTAGTACTTAACCTTTGTCTACAGTGCAAATAAACCCTAATTACAGTGTAGCGCAGTATTCAACAAGATTCAACACATTCAAGCACTAAGCACATCAACATAGATCAGATCTAACATCTTATTCACATCATTAGGCACTAAGTTATTATATTCATCTAAGCATACATCATTAATCATATGATCCATAAAACAACCATAATGCACAAAGAAACCACAACAGGGATATATGTGGTTCACCCCCAGACTGGGGCTACGTCCACCACCTCTTCTTCTCTTTATTGTCTTCTGTCAATATTCTATATGCACAGAGCCACAAGTTCCTACTCCGCATAGGACAGGATATCTGCGTGTACCTCACCAAATCCTCCTTCCCCTATCACTAAGCCTTTACACAATCACTTGCACTTATCCTTGCAAATCTCACACAGTATGCATAAAGCATTTACAACTATCACTTTCCCTTAGCACCTAACATCACACAGATGTCTATATTCTCCCCTCTTACATTTCCTAGACATCTATGTATACATCACAAAAGGGTCTAAACATGGGTAAACCCATGGGATGACATCCCCATACCCATTACATAAGCCCAAAACCCAAAAATCCCTAAAAAGGAGTCGAGATCCCGCAATCTCCACTTCGACTTGCGCTTCGCCTTTGACAGCTTGTCGAAGTCCAAAAATAGGTCAAACCTGACCAAGGACATCCAAAACTTGGTCAAGGGCCAACAGGCCCCCAACACTCACCTGTGACTCATCCCAAGTCACTCTGATTCTGGGTAGCTCCACCTCAAAAGCCTCGAGCCTAGCTCAATCTTCTTCAACCTGCTACCTCGCCAAGGCCTCCTGCTTGATGAACTCTTGAATAACTGCCTCATTCATAGGTATCTCTAAGCATTGTTCTACTGAAGTGACTACTTATTCCAGCTCTACTCCTCGGCCTTCAATATCCTCAAACAATTGGCAAGCTTTGTCCTGGACTGGTTGGAGCCTCTGACTCACATCCATGACTTTGCTCTGTATGGTATGGACCTGATGTTGAGTAGTGCATTGTTCCTGGGATCATTTCATTCTTTCAACTGTTGACAGGCACTTCAACTGCGCCTATGTTGTCATTGCTTGTTGCTTTTCCTCTTGAAGTTGTGACTCCAGTGTCTTCAGTTCAGGGTCCTCAGTAAGTCGCTCATAATTCTGTGCACTTATACTGCTAAGTTGTTTACATTCCAAAGCTAATTCTCTAATCCTCTCAATTGTTCTCTAGGCGGTGGATTCTCTTTGGTATCGCATGTCCTACGGAGTACTTGGTACTGTTTGTATCTCTAGATCTGCTATTCTTTGTTGAAACTGTTGGATGGCTTCAGAAAGCTGAGCTACTTCATGCTCCACTGGGTCTTCCTCTTTTTTCTCTAAGCCCGTCACAGAACAAAGTGCTCTGCTGACTGCTTCTTTTACTCCAACCTGTTCCGTGAGCAATTGTTCTTTCTCATGCTAGATCTGTGCCTTCTCCTCTTCAAAATTTGCTTGGAGGTCGTCCTTCTCCTGCTGCGCAACTCGGCGTTGCTTTATCACTTCCTCTTGTGCTTGCTTCAGGTCCACTGTGACATGTTTTGTTTCTTCTTGTGCACGGTGAAGGCGAGCTTCAGTCGCATTAGCTAGTTTGCGGATTTGGGTAGGCTCATATTCCAACCCTGTTTCTTCTGATGGTGGGGGTGCAGTGGACACTACGCAGCTCGAGTGAAGGGCATGTTGTACCCCTTGCAGTTCTACTTCAATTTTTTCATACATGGTCTCTTGCTTAGCTTCATTTCTCTGTAAAAGATCTTCTAAGGCATCTGATACAGTTGCGATGATGAAGTTGAAGTCATCGAGCGTGAGCACGGTCTGCAGCTTGGTCTTACTAGATTTTGAATTCTTCCGCGATATGGGTTTCGTGGGAGAAACCTTTCTTTTGTGAGATGGTTCTACGTCATCATGGGGATTCTGTGGAGGTGTTACTTTGCCTTGCTTCTTCTGATCTTATTTTCCATTGTTCTCTTCTTTGTCTATTTTGTCATCACCTCCTCCGCTAGGTGATTTTGAAGCAGTCTCTTTAGATGTGTTGTTCAGTTGTTGGACCTCTTATGTCTTCTTTCTTCTACTAGTTCCAGGTGTATCATGCCCTTCCCAAGTGACCATCGGGCTTCCGATTAGTTTGGGATCAGATAGGTCTACGGGGTCAACAGGGATAAGGAGCTCTGCAGGGCACTCCTTAGTTATTTCTTCTAGGTCCTCCTCTATGAGTTTGTAATAACTTTGTAGTACTTATTTGTGTTCATCTCCACGCGCAGTGATGTAGATAAAATGTCTATCTACGTGGAATTTGAAAAATGGCATGAACCTGTGCAGGGTGTTCAGTGTTATACAAGGGACAACCTCAATATCCCTCTTTAACTGCATGTAGTAGTTGTGGAACACCGCGTTTGACTGTCATTGTTTTCCCATATCGCTTGAATACCAGAGTGAAGTGAACTTCACGGCTAAGGGTTCAGATGGCTCTAGTTTAGAGAAGGTCGCACCTTCTGGCATCTCCCAAGCTATGAACGCGATGAGGATCAACAGCCAACTAAAATGGAACTCATAGCCCTAATCTTGAGCTTCACGGCAGTATTTCTCTAACTAGTTCACTAAGTACTTTTCCCAGTTCATCTTTAGCCCCTCCACACATTTTCCTGCGAGGTCAACAACAAACCCTGTGACCTACGTGGGTATGTTCTTCCGAACTAGCTTACCAGCAATCAACTGGAAAGAAAGGCACATTATGCCATTCTGGATGGAGGCTACCTTGTAGCCTCACTTCCCCTTCTCCACATCGCCATATGTATCTTTAATCTTCTACGTCAGGGCGTGGTTTTCATCCTTCCCTGGGTAAAAGTCTTGCGGATCTGATCCCTGCATGCTCAGTTCGATGATCCGATGGATCAGCGCCAGGTCGACGGTGATGCGTCTGTCTAGCCATAAGTAACCTCCATGGAAGCTTGACAACATGAGCTTAACACATGCATTAACCTCCTGGTGCCTTCCAAAATGGGGTATTTTCATCATGTTCAGGATGGTGGACTGCACGAGACCCATATTCCATGGTTGGGGGATTATCCTCAACTTCTTCCCCTTCATCCTTGTTATCACTGAAATTTCGTCCGCAAATGGTTACAAGAATTCAGCATCGCCAAACAATTATGAGGTCACCCATGGACCAAAATTACCCCAAAATCATTTCCAAAGGGTCAAAAACTATGCAACCAATGATAAAATTAAAGTGTGTTATGACTACACAGGACGCGCACGCACATGCACAAAACAGAAACGCAGGAAAAGCGCACATGCGCTCAATGCGCGATTGTGGTCGCAAAACGCCGCACACATGTGAGAATGGCGCATTTATGAGAGTGGTCGGCCTCCCACCCACTTCTGGTTCAGCTTCCAAGTTGATTTGACACTCAAATCTGGACTGGATCTGACTGGGTGGTTGGTCAAAGACCTAGAAATTCCCTAATTAGCCTCTTTACACACTACAAGTTGGTTGCACAATACCTCAAAGAGGTGCTATAAAAAGGCCATGGATGCATTTCGTTTTTCAAGGAATTTCATTAGTAAAGTTATGCTGCCACTATTCTCTTGAGGAATCCTCTATTCTCATCAAGAGTATACTAGCATCATTGCATTAGGCAATCCATCTCACCCCTTGAATGGATTAGCAAGGAATTCTTTCACCATTTTCATTTTCAAAGTTGTAAGAAGAGCTTATTTGTGGGGGTCCAAGAGCCCTCCCTTGGAAGAAGAAGGGACTCATAGTCCTCTTTCTTCTTGGTGTTTTCTTTCACTAATATCAACCTTACCATTGGTGATATGGGTCTTATTATTTCTGTTGTCCTTATGTCCTTATGCTCATTAGTTTAGTTGTTATTTTATTTCTTAATTTAGTTCTTAGTTTTTCTTTTATATTTCTTTCTCTAACCCTTTTCCTTGCAGCTGTCCTGCTTAGCAAACCCAACTAAGCTTGCAAGCACCTCTATTTTGCTCACTAAGGTGACGAAAGAGGTGCAACAGATTGGCGACTCCACTGGGGAAAGGTATCAATTTCCTACCCCATTTGGGTTTTTCTAGCTCTTCTTTTGGTTTATTTAACTTGCAGGTGCATTAACCGGCCCAAGCCGACCTGCTAAACATCCAATTCCAAGTTGAATTGAGAGAATTCCATCCGGAATTTTTCTTCTCGGCCGTGTGTCTGTTATGCACGGGTTTTTCGGCCCACAGACGTGCATCGTGCGCACATGCGCCTAAGTCACAGTATTGTTCTGCGCACTTGCACCTAAGTCACAGTATTGTTCTGCGCACCTGCGCCCAAGACCTTGTTTCGGTCTGCGCACAGGCGCTCAGTGCGCCTCTGTCTACACTGAGACCCACGCACCTGTGCATAAAAATACACATTGTAAGGTTTTTTGTGATTTGGGGAAGGCCCCTAGCCTTCTTAAAAGTGATTTCATGCATGTTTTAAGCTGCACCACACTTAGTTCCCTCTTCATATAAAGGGATTAGTCAAAAGACATAGGCACCTAGGGGGTTTAAAATCATTTTTTCCTCTTTTTGCTTTCATTTTGCCACATGGATGGCTTGCTTTGACTAAAGGTATAAGTTGGATTCATTTGCAAACACATCTAACTTGCATTGGGACTAGAAGTTGGATAACAATCGCTTAGTATGCTCTTCTCTCGCGCCTCCAAGCGATCTTGAGAATCAGAAAAAGATTGTGGGACAATTTCATCTCCCTTAAGAATATTAAAACCTTTAGGAGAGGACAACAGCCCTTCTTGGGACTCCTCTTAGTTTATTTTTCAAACACATCTTAAGATTGTAACGGGCCCATACATGCCCACATGCTACAAAGATAGGATAGTGTCGAAATTTACTTTCTTAGATTAAATCACTAGGGAATTTTAAAGGTTTTGTAACGGGCCCATACATGCCCACATGATCACAATCTAGAATAGTTTCAAAGCTTTTCTTAGATTAAATCACAATAGGGAGTTAAAGGAATAGTAACGGACCCACATGTCCACATGCTAGCTTCCTAGAGACTTTTGAATTATGCAAGGTTGTACCAAAGGCACTTAGTTAATTAGGTAATCAACACTTGTAAGGACCAAGCGAAGTCCACATGCAGCAAGGTGACACCTAATTCATTAAAACATTGGCACACTTTCACTCATTCACACACAAAAGTCACTTATCACTCACATAGTTTCTTCTTGAAACGTGGAGGTCAAAGTAAGTTCCCTCCAAATGGATTCTGAAACACCCCACCATTTTCTTGATGAAACTATCCACTCCCGTTTAATTTCAATGAGGTTGGTTCACACCCCCAATCTCTCAAACAAACCACATCTAAAAAATTTCTAAAAACTCACTAAGTTTTCCTCCACAAGAGGTGCCAAAAGAAATTTTTTAGTCTAGGTAGGATTTCGGGGATAGGCATCCAAAAAACTCCCCGTTATCTGGTTCTCTCATTATCAAAACAATAGAAGTTGTCAAATAGGGAACTGAAAATCCTCCAAGTCAAGTGTTCCTAACACCATAAGGCAGGGAGATACCCATGGAGGGTTGAAGGCCTAGGTCTAGTTGTTCTGTGCATCCCCCCTTGAGGCACCCACCTCTTGGACGGGATCCATCCCATGACCCATTTCTTAGGCCGAAAATCTAAATGTCGCACTTTGACCGAGGTACCTAGTGACCAAATTTTAGGACATCTACCCAGGTGGCAATTGTGGGCTGCAATTGCACCTTGATAGGATTTTGTGTGGCTATTGGGAAATATCGCCAGCTATTTCGGGATATGCCCCCTTTACCCCTCATTATAACTGATTATTTTATCCTTCACTAGTTTCTCTTCTGGTGACTTCAGACCCCACTGTTGAGTACTATTGGAAGGTCCAGTGCTATTTGAGAGGAAGGACGTTACGTATTTTAGGACACAAGCATTTGTTTTCTTTGATTCCCCACGCGAACAAAACCCACTTATCCACATATATGCTTCTTTTTCAAAAAAACATTTTATGTATGATGTACTTCTAATTACATTTTGATCTAGATATATATATATTGTGTAAAGTTCAAAATTCGCAACAAAGGCTCTTGTTTATTTTCTCTCATCACATTTTACACACATCCACTTAGCTAGTCGGACATCATAGGGTACCCACAGAACCCCCGTCGTTCCAGACGCTTACTAAACCTCCCTCCTATTTTAGGGGGAGTTCCTAGTCTTGCCAACTCATCGGCACCACTCCTGTGAGTGCCACTGTTCTAGGATCATCTTTGTTTGGTTCCACATTACTTGGGTCCACTTTCCAAGTCCCTCCGTCCACTCGCTCTCCTTTACACGGAAGCGGCGGATCAACTTCCTCTCAAGGGGGAAGTACCAACCCACCTAATCCCCCTCAAGGGTCAGGTTCACAACACACTCACACCATGGCTGGAGCTAACCCTCCCCCCCCACTGCAAATGCCATATTTGGCCTCTCTTAACATACTATATCTAAGCAAACTCACCAATGATCCTATATTGCATGACCCCACATGGCCTGCAATGCCCACCAAACTACCTTCAGACATCCCCAAGTTTGAAGGAAAGGCAGGGGACGACCCTGCCAATCATGTCATGGCTTTCCACCTATGGTGCTCTTCCAACAACATCATGGATGATTCCATCAGACTATGATTATTTCAATGCACACTCACTGGCCCATCAGCCAAATGGTATCTAGACAAAAAATTGGGGTCCCATGTGACTTTCGAGTCCTTGGCCAAAGCATTTTTGACCTTCTTTCAATTACCAATCCGCCATGACAATGGTATTGAACTACTCTCTAATTTCAAACAAACCTCAGCCACACATATCGTTGATCACATTCACGAGTGGCATAGACAACGTAGTTTGTGCAAAGCTGAAACCACCAAACAACAGTGTCGTGACTGGTTTCTCAGATCACTTGTCTCTCTCCTCAGTAAAGATGTAGCTTCCACCTTCCCTCAATTCGAAAAGGAAGCCATCAGTAAGGCTCAACAATATGACCTCATCTATTCACAATCAGGGTACTTATACATGGTACTTCCTGATCTCCCCAAACCCATGCCATTTGGTCAAGACAAACCCGGGATGTCTCACTCAGCAAACGGATTGATTGGTAATACCACACACCACAGTCATCAACCCCAACCACCACCAATGTATGGCACACCTCAATATCCACCGGCATATGTGGGAACCTCTTATTTCCCCCCACCCCCTTATCAACAGCCATACCCTGTTGCTATTTCTCCACCCATCAGTGGGCCACCGTCGGCACCCCCAATACACCCACCTATCCAGACAAGTTCTGGTACCCCCTCTACCTCAGCTTATACTTTAAGTACTAGCGAAAGCGCCACACCTTCCTACGTACCTTACGGATCACAAATCCCACAGAATCTGTACTTTCCATTTCTTGGTCCACCACAACCTATGGTCCCCCCACACCCTCACGCTAGGGTGAATTTTGTTCAACCCTCTCCCGTTCAGCAATATCAAAATTTCAAACAGATGAATACGGAAAATCCAACCCATCCGTCAAATAATGCCAAAAATAAAGGAAGAAACAGGAACAATAACAATCTAGGCCAAGGCGGGAATCAACCCCAACAAAACCAACCTACTGGGGGCAACCAGAACCAAGGGAATCAGAACCCCAAGGGGGGAAATAACAACAAGCGTTAAGGGAGAAATAACAATACTATCAAAACCAACTTCCCTTGTGCCCTTTGCGGTGAGTTTGGTCATTATACTCATCATTTCCCCCAAATCATTGATTTTAAACAACTAAAAGACTCAAGCAGTCTACCACATCCTCCAGCACCGCCTACCCCTCAGTAGGCCCCACAACAATATGTGCAACAACCCCCCCCAGCCATGCTGCAGAATCCCATTCCACACCAAGGTGTGATGAACACCCAACAAGAGATACGGCCTACCCCACCTCAGTTGGGACAGTACCTCAATCCAAACAATCCAACAGATCGCACAATCCTCCTCACTAGTGAGGAAGAAATCCTTCTGCAAACACGTAATCGTCAATACCATGCACCCATTGGGTCTCCTCCCATTCCTCCAGAAACAATCCCTGCACCAACGGGACCCCCGTTGGTGTTCCCTTGCCCTAACACAGAACCACCTCTTCGCATCCCTCGCATCCCATTGCGCAGGAATGTCCACAACCCATAGGCTAGGGCAGCTCATAATTACAGTTTGGTTGATGACTTAGCACAATCCCTGGCTGCCATGTCAGTCTTAGAAGTCCTTCAAACTTGTCCCACTCAACGGAAATCATTACTTTCCACCTTGGGGGAAGTTGACCCCGCAAATACTTGACTCATCACATTTGATCTCGACAGCGGAGAACCTCGCATTCCCGCTCTGATCGCTTTTCAAATCCCAGTAAAAATTTGGAACATTACAATTCATCTATGCATCATCGATGAAGGTGCATCCACATGTATTATGTCCAAATCTGTATGGCATAAACTTGGTTCCCCCGAACTCATACCATCTGCCATTACCTTAAGAGCTTATGACAGATGACCATCGTCTCCCGAAGGTCTCTTCCAAAATGTCCCTGTAGAACTCGGGTGCAAGACCATTCTTATTGACATTAAGGTTATCGAAACCCCACTTGATTATAATATTTTGTTTGGTCGTAGCTACATGTACGCTATGAAGGCAATTGCCTCTTCCGTCTTTCGAACAATGATGTTCCCTCATAACGGGAAGATCATTACCATTGACCAAGTCTCACATTACGAGCCTAACCTGTTTTCCAACATCGATAACATTCTTCCTCTCATCCACATGAGTCATGACGCATACCCACTCATCGAAATGGGTCCCGGAATTTTCAAAGACTCATCATTGTTAGGCACTTACCATGGTGCACCACCACTCCTTCATCCTTCCAATAAAGTATGTGTCGTGTCATCCAATGGAACTAACATAAAGGATACCCTTCCTCCTCGGGAGGTTTCTATCATATCTAACGTCCCACTGGTCACAAAGCTCCCCCCTCATGAGCCTCCTGCGAACTCGTCAACCCCACCAGTCCACGATTTCACCTCTCCCCAAGGCCATGTCCCAATTTGGGAGACAGTTCCCCAAGCCATTACTCAAATTCCCTTCTTCTACCCTCCCCCCGACGTACAAGATTTCCAAGTAGTCGCAACACTTACCCTCCCTAATATGGTGTTAGCAATTCCAGTTTGGTATTTACATCCACCAGAGATGGTCCCTCGACCATCCCTTCCCCCCCAAATGAAAGGAATCCCAATGAAGATTCCCATACTCACTCCCACCATACCCTCTACACCCCCACTCACTACCCTCCCTAACATAGTTGGGGGCAGGCGAAAGAAGAAGGAGCCCACAGCTCCACTTCCCCCGCGCATCCAACCCCCTTGCGCGCTATGTGAGAAAGATGGACACCAAACCAACAACTGCCCATATCTACCCGAGTTACGGAACCTAATCCCACTCAATCAAACACCATCAATGCTCGCCACCATAGCAAGTACTACCGCCCCCACCTCTCACTCAAGTAGTAAAGGGTTGTGAACCAAATTCGCTTTCGCGATATGTTCAAAATATGGCCATTATATACACCATTGTCCAACACTGCCTCGCTTCCGGCAGACATTAGCGCAGTACGGCAAAGCTTCCAGAACGAACCCAATCTAGCTACATCATCCCTACCAAACATCACTGACATCCATTATGTCACAACTTCAGTCAATGAACATATGAGATGCCCTTTCTCTCTATGTGAATCCTTAGATCATTTTACATACCAATGTCCTATGATCATTGAATACAGGCAACGCCAATTGACCCTGATTCCAACCCCCACAGAATCGATGGTTGACCTTTCCTCGTCACTAGAGATTCTTCATATCATTTCTCCTGAACCCGAGGCACTCCCGACGCCTCTGTGGTTCTTGGATGACTTATCCGAGGATTCACCCCCAAATCCCCCCAATTCTCCCATTCATTTCCCTATAGAAATTTTACATCCAACTACCACAGGTACTCCTCAGTATTTCGATATTTGGTTTATGTCGAGTGAACCATCGCAATTTCATTGCGTCATTCCCCCTGCTTCTTCATCACTAGGGAACAGCCACATGGCGACAGTCACCGATATCACTCCTTACGACCCCTTGTATTCCCGTCAATTCTACTGTGATGAGGACATACTCGAAGAGTTAAACACCCCCGACTACCCATGGGATGCGCTACACCACCGAGCACTCTTCTTCCCACAGGAAGCCTCCACGCCTCCTAACCAACACCCCATATACGCGGTTGAAACCAAAGATTTTATCCCATCGGGGCATATCGATTGGTTCAACAACCCCATTCCGACCCCTGATGCGTTTGAAGAAGGCAACATGGCCAACATTTCCCCAACCATCAAAATCGACATTTCCATCAAAAATGGAGTCATCGAGGAAATCACCATTGGCGCCGCTTGCACTTCCCAAGAAATCACCGCCTATAAAGCCCTCTTCCAAGAATATCAGGATATTTTTGCCTGGTCATACATAGAAATGTCTGGCCTTGATCCCTCTATCGTCGAACATTGCATCTACACCTGGCCTGACATTACACCAGTTCGTCAAAAATTGCGACCGCTAAACCCATCCAAAGCAGCAGCCATCAAAGCCGAGATTGACAAATTACGCACGGCAGTGTTCATCTACCCTATCGCCTATACAATGGGTTTCCAACCCTGTATCCGTTAACAAAAAACAGGGCACTATCCACGTCTGCACATACTTTTGCGATCTTAATCACGCATGTCCCAAAGACAACTTTCCAACGCCTTTCATCCATCAAATTATTGACGACTGTGCAGGACATGAGCCTCTATCCTTCATGGACGGTTTCTCTAGTTATAATCAAATCCAAATCCACCCAGCCGATCAATATAAAACCGCATTTACTACCCCCTGGGGTACTTTTTCATATCGGGTCATGCCTTTTGGCTTAAATAATGCTGGCACAACTTTCCAACGGGCTATGACATACATTTTTCACGATCTGGCTCATCTCATCCTTGCATACTTGGACGACCTCACAGCTCGATCCAAGAAACGCACCCAACATCTTGATGATTTACGGATCATCTTTCAACGGTGTCGTCAGTACAACATCCGCTTGAACCCCCTCAAGTGCGTGTTTTGCATCACTGCGGGGCGCCTCCTCAGATTCATCGTTTCCCAAAGCGGTATTACTGTGGACCCTCTCAAAGTCCAAGCCATCACAGAAACTCCACCTCCCCGGAATTTACATCAACTCCAAAGCCTACAAGGAAAAGCTAACTTTCTACAGTGATTTGTCCCAGACTACGCCACTCATGCACACAGTTTCCTTCGCTTACTACGCCATGAAATCCCATTTCACTGGGATGAACATGCTCAAAAAGCTTTTGACGATATTAAAATGGCGCTATCTAACGCCCCTTTAATTAGTTCACCCAACTATAATCGCAACTATATCCTCTACATATCAGCATCAGCTGTCATAGTAGCAGGAGTTCTTGTACAAATAGGCGATGATGGTCATGAGCACGTCATTTACTACATTAGTAAAAACCTCTCCGGGCCAGCCTTGAAGTACAAACACGAAGAGAAACTAGCCCTTGCAGTCATCCTCACAGTCTAGAAACTATGTCATTACATTCTGCTTCGCACGACTAAGGTCGTAGCAGATTCCAACCCTATGCAATACTTGCTCAGTCGTTGGTAAATTAATGGCAAATTTGCCCGATGGATCATTATCCTTCAAGAGTACGATCTCAAGTTCTCAACACCCAAGAGCAAGAAAGCTCTCGTCCTCGTCGAACTTGTCACGGCCTTCCCCTCTGATACTACCAGTGCCCCCGTCAATACCGACTTTCCTGACGAACATCTATTTTACATCACTTCGGATGATCCTTGGTACAGCGACCTCCTCATCTACCTATGAACCCAAAAGTTCGGTAACCACCTCTCATGAGATGATCGTCATCGTATTCACCACCAGGCCCCCCACTACCTCCTCATCGGAGACATCTTATACCTGCGAGGGGTCGACACCATACTTCGTCGATGCTTGACTATTGACGAGGCCAATAGAGTCTTGAACGACTTCCATGGCAGCGCATGTGGGGGCCATCTTTCCGGAATATCCACTACTCATAAAATCATCTGAGCAAGTTATTTTTGGCCTACATTGTTTCACGATTGCATTCACGCCGTGAAGCGATGCGAGAAATGTCAGCTTTACGCCAACAAAGCACGTGCACCACCTGCTCTTCTTTACCCAGTCATTACTGCCGACCCCTTTTGTAAATGGGGCATTGACTTCATGACTTGTAATCCCCCCTCCAGCAATGGCCACAAATACATTGTTTTCGCAATCGATTACTTCACAAAATGGGTGAAATCTATGCCCACCTTCAACAATACCGCTGACACTGCAGCGCGTTTTTTCTTTAACCACGTCATATCCTGCTTTGGAGTGCCACTCCAAGTAGTTTCCGATCATGGGAAACACTTCGAGAATGAGATTTTCGTCGAAGTCTCATCTTGGTTAGGATTCTCCCATGAGTTTGCCTCACCATATTACCCTCAGTCTAACGGACAGGTCGAAGCAGTTAACAAGGTCCTCAAGACCATGTTACAGTGCACAGTTAATAAACATAAGACCAATTGGCATCATATGTTATTTTCCGCGCTATGGGCTTACCATACGGCTGTGAAAACAGCCACTGGTTTCACACCATTTCATCTAGTCCATGGGGTTGAGGCCACTCTTCCCATCGAGTGTGAAATTTCCACCTTACGCACCACAATTGAGCTATTACCCGACACTGCTCCAATGGAGCAGCGCTTGCTGAACTTAGAGTCCCTGGATGAAGATTGTTGATCTTCATTACAGAACAATGAGGCAGCCAAAAAATGGTCAAAGGCCACCGTTGATCGCCATGTCAACCTTCTCTCATTTCATGAAGGCGACCTCGTCCTTTCTTACGATATCACTCACGATACCCTTGGTCATTGAAAATTCAAGTCACTATGGCATGGCCCCTACAATATCCAACATTGCCTCACCAAAGGCGCCTACATCTTGGCCTCTCCCAAAGGCCTCTCTCTCAAAGAACCCATCAACGGGTTATACTTAAAGAAATTTTATGCCTAAGCGTAGAAATTCTACTTTAGGTTATTTCTTTTATAGTGTTTTTAATCTTTTTTCCATCCCTCACGTCTAAACTATCATTTGTGCTATTGACAGATGCTTCCTCCACCGGCCTACCACATCGGTTACACCGACGGCGCCAGCCGTTGGACACAAAATCTTGCTTTGGCAGCTTGGGCCCTCTATACCCCCTCACATGAAATGCTCCATTCGAGCAGCATATGCTTGGGTTCAGCCACCAACAACCAAGACGAATACACTGTCGTCATTGGCCTCCTCGTCGATGCCCAGCATCATCATATTCATCACCTTAACGTCTTTCTCAACTCTCAACTAGTCGTTTTCCAGCTCAACAATGTGTACCGCGTCCGCGATCCTTGCCTCTTTCGCAAATACCTGGAGGTTAGACTTTTATCTTGACATTTTGATTTCATTACATTTACACACATTCCAAGACAATGGAATCAAATTACAGATAACTTAGCTAACATTGTGTTAGACTGGCATATATCACATCAAGATACCTCTACACATACATAAAAATATCAAAAACCTGTCACAGCATATATAGATTAGACATCATCAAACATTAAAAAACGCATGTAAACATCACATAGACCCCAAAATGTATACTCATATATATATATATAAATCGGTCACCAGTGCTATCAAAATGTTTACATACAAAACATCATATACAGAATCCGCAGACCAGTAAAGCACCTCGGTACAAAATGGGCTCACCAGCCTATATACAAAAATACACAAATACATAGAGCACCACTCAAGGTGCCTCTAGAGCACCACCTCCTGCCCCTCCCTTAAGCGGTGGTCCCCCACCCACTACTGGTCCCTCCGGACCGGGAGGTAACTGTCTGGTCATAACAGCACCTGCTACTGCTGCTCGTCGTACCACGGCCTGCCACGGCGGCGGAACCCCCACACACTGCTCCAGGATGCCCTCATCCTAGATACGCGACCACATGCCCTCAGGCATGCCCTGTAGCACCGCCTCCAGGCAGCGGCGAATATCCTCAAAATCTACTCCGGCATCCGCCAAAGGAGCATGCAATGGCCCAACACCTAGGTCATCAAATCGGTGTCTCCTCGCTGCTCTCTCAGCCTCAGCTAGTCTCACCTCGGCATCTTCATGCCAACGTCTCTCTCCTGCCCACGGCCCTCCCCGTGGCGGTCTCCCCGTCTCCTGGCGAGCCGACGCTCTCAGCAGCTCAACCTCGCGCCCGCGAGGTACCACATCTGCACATACACACAACTAAACAATAGTATCAGCATCTATACTAAATACACATGTCATGCTATCTCAAAAAATCAATATATCAAACTCATAAATGTACCTCGATGATCAAACACCTCCCCTGGAGGCAACACCATGTCCGGATCACCCCGAAAGTCAACGCCAGCATATGGACACTGCAAAATCACATGCAGCATCTGCTGCCACACCTGTGTCGCCTCAGCCGTGAAGAAGTGGGTACCCTCGCCACCACCGTGGTGAACCAAAATAGTCGACCACCACCTCAGTCGCGGCTCTCGTGCCCCAGGAGTGCCCAATAAAATCCTAGGGCACAACATAGG
Organism: Picea mariana; assembly: GCA_032191745.1. Lineage (NCBI taxonomy): Eukaryota > Viridiplantae > Streptophyta > Pinopsida > Pinales > Pinaceae > Picea > Picea mariana. The sequence goes on from JASDQU010107604.1 coordinate 160,771, forward strand.
CACCCTCTCCAAAAACCAGGCCAATAGGATGGACCCAAAGGCAAAGTCCCCTGTATCAGTGGACTGACAACGGTCCAGCTACCCTACCATCTTGGCATGCAGCGTAAGCCCCCAGGCAAAGTGCTCACCGGCCAGTACCCTCTCCATAGCACTCAGCTGACCACCACTGATCCCCTGAGTCACAAGGGACCCATACATCCTCACAATCATCGCTACTATATAGCGATGCGCTAGAGCATCCATCGCCTCGATGCTCACGACAGAGCCCGAAATAAAGTTTGCCCTGGAACAGTACCTCCATCCCAATGTACCTAATGCCACGTTCGCAGGTAACACTGGTTACGTCGATAGGGGTGTTCCCCGAAACGGGAGCCCAGTAAAAAAATATATATCCTCCACCGCAGTGAAGGCAATCTACTCTCCCCACACCATAAAATAATGCAGGTCTGGACTCCACATCCGGATAAGGAACTGCATGAGATACTCCTACGCCTGTATCAACGGGCACTCAAAGAACTTCAGCAGCCCACAGGCTGCCAAAGTGGCACGAACCCCCGACTCCTCAATAGCCACGGCATCCCTCAGCTAGGACCAATCCCGCTCTCGCCAGCCAACTAGCATCGTGCCAAATAATCGCCTGCAGCCACATAAAACAGTCCTAGGCCAGCCACATTGACCATAAAAACCATTAAAAAGATAAGTTTTACACTCGTCAACCTTGCCCCCAAGGCGCGGCTGTTTAAACCCACATGCACGCCTATTCACCCCATAGGCGTGCACGTATGCGCGCCTATTCACCCCATAGGTGTGCACGTATGCGTGCATGTTCACCCCACAGACACACATGCGTGTGCACCTGCTCACCCTACAGGGGCGCCTCCATGCGCCCCTGTCACAAACACAGGCGCGCATCAAAGCGTGCCTGTCCACTATACAGTCGCGCATCCATGCGCGGTTGTGTAGCAAACAGGCTCGCACATCATGCACACCTTTGTCCCCCTTACGGGTGCCAACATGTGTGACTATCCAGATGATAGGTGCACACTTGTGTGCACATATTTCTGGATCACCCGTGCACTTGGGGACCCACACCCATAAAACCCCCTATACGGCCCTCCGTACAGGCCCTGCCCAGAAATGAAAAACCTACGTCTATGCAGGATGATAAGACTAACAACCTGAAGCTCATTGGTCCTGGATCGACTGCCTTGTTCTCCTGGAATCTCCAAATCTCCTCTGAATACCTCTCGTCCAGTCACTCTGGCAGCAAGTACAAATGAGGTAGCAATGTGGGCCCTACCACTATATATAGGCCTTTCTACCAAACTTCTAAACACCATTCTGGGAGCTCCGGGTGTCTGTTTTTCGATCCGTCTTCAGCCACGTGATCAGCATCCTATCACCTACATCAAGACAGTCTCCAGACCAATTTTTATCCTTAGCCCCCGGGGCACCATTTTTTTCATACCTCGTCCAGGTACACATGCTCATGTTCAAAATTATCAAATAAATGCTTGTATGATTGATTCTTTTCAGATATTGTTCATGTCGGGTATTTGGTTTTCATGTGTGCAAGTACCGGGTCATCATACATCAATGCAACCCCTTCAGGTATATCATCAGCACTTGCATGTCATCATTCCCTCTGAATCTCAATTGCATCTCCAGTCACACCCTCTGACATTTTCCTCTAGGATCCCCATCTCTATCTCTGCAGTACCGACACCTCCATTTGCATCTTCGGTACTGTCACCCGGTAGCACTCTTACCCACATGAGTTGTCCCATTCATAGCACCCTTTTGCACCTGTGACACTCATGCTATTTTTCAAACCCTTTAGGGATGGGAGTCTCGATAGTCTTACATCATGTCGTGAATTAGCCACATACTCCTTCTCCTCATTTTGCTAGCTTTCCCACCGGACTCCCAGATTATCTCTTCAAGGTTCTATTTTTTACTGCACCTTCGTGGTATCATGAACCCTCCATTTCATCCACAATCAGTTTTCCCCTCTACAAAATTCTCTTCATTTCACCTACCTCATACAGAAACCCACCCACGGGGCCCCCACCTTCCACCAATTCTCCAAACTAATGGTGCCTTCACCGACCTGACCATATTCCACTGGGCACCCGTTTCTGTATTTGTACACTCATCCCAAATTATTCTTTATTTATTGTACAAAAGCCTTTATTTCCAGCATTTCCATACCTTTTTGTCATCACCTTTGGTGACCTTCTTCCCTTTTTTTTGGCAAATGCAACCTATGTCGCCCTTGGTTGGGGCACTCCTTATCATCTACCCTTGTTGACATCATCCATATACTTCGAGTATCCCACAGGCCACTTACCTCTGCCCTCTGAGTTTGTTCACTTTGTCCCACCTTTGGCACAACTTATCCCACATCTTGTTGTCCCCCTGACACTCGACCTAGTTGAACAGTTGTGGCCACTTATACTTTGCATATACCCCCAACCAAGGGAAGTCTTGAGTCTTCATACCTCTTGACTTCGACCATGTACCTCCTCCAGTTCCTAACCTCACCTAGTAGATTTCACGAAGCCCTTTGCTTATGGGAGTTGTGTCCCCCTTTTATCGACATCAGCACAGTTTTCCAAATGGGCGATAATATCTTGACTCTCATTACCTTTCCAATGAGATATCTCGGACTGCACAGGGAGAACCACAATTGCTCCCTGCTTTTGTTGACCCCTATAACATTCAACTTCAACACTTCTCATGTTACGGTGGGTCTTACTTTGCGACTATTGCAGTTATTTCTTATATTTGCCGAAGACCTCTGAACTTGGTTGGGCTATCAATGCCTACAACATCCGTGATATTTCTTACTGATATCATTGCCTACTAGTCAGAGTATGTTCCTCCACAGAATTGTCTTCTTCCTTTATCACGACCACCCCCGAGGGCACTGCAGTTGTCTACATCAACACATCATCCCTTTTTGAGTTACATAACACAAGCATGGGGCATGCCCGCCTCGTTTGTACACAGTTTATTTTTTACACACCTTATGGAATGTTGGGTTCTACAGGTTCCCTTCTCCCTCCAATGGGTAACTCTTGACAATCCCACTATCGCTCTCTCTTACAATGGCACTCTCAGTAGAAGAAACATTGATGGATTTCGGCTATACGTATGCTCCTAACCTCATCCATCAGGGGGCATCTGTTATCGGTGAAATTTCGTCCGCAAATGGTTACAAGAATTCAGCATCGCCAAACAGTTATGAGGTCACCCATGGACCAAAATTACCCCAAAATCATTTCCAAAGGGTCAAAAACTATGCAACCAATGATAAAATTAAAGTGCGCTATGACTACATAGGGCGTGTGCGCACATGAGCAAAACAGAAACACAGGAAAAGCACACATGTGCCCGATGTACGACTGTGGTCGCAAAAAGCCGTGCACATGTGAGAACTGTGCATTTATGAGAGTGGTCGGCCTCCCACCCACTTCTGGTTTAGCTTCCAAGTTGATTTGACACTCAAATCTGGACTGGATCCGACTAGGTGGATGGTCAAAGACCTAGAAATGCCCTAATTAACCTCTTTACACACTACAAGCTGGTTGCACAATACCTCAAAGAGGTGTTATAAAAAGGCCATGGATGCACTTCATTTTTCAAGGAATTTCTTTAGCAAAGTTATGCTGCCACTATTCTCTTGAGGAATCCTCTATTATCATCAAGAGTATACTAGCATCATTGCATTGGGCAATCCATCTCATCCCTTGAGTGGATTAGCAAGGAATTCTTTCACCATTTTCATTTTCAAAGTTGTAAGAAGAGCTTATTTGTGGGGGTCCAAGAGCCCTCCCTTGGAGGAAGAAGGGACTCATAGTCCTCTTTCTTCTTGGTGTTTTCTTTCACTAATATCAACCTTACCATTGGTGACATGGGTCT
>JASDQU010107604.1:205596-225852 GCA_032191745.1 Picea mariana
TGAACACTGATTTCTAAGTGTGAGGCAAGGAGAAGTTTATGAGAACTGAAGAAGGACTATAACTAAGGAGGATTTATGGAGTTTGCCCTCATGGATTCATGGTCAGGCTACGGGGTGAACAGAGCAAGTAGAATTGGCTGTTCCGTTCTAAGATTGGGAGGAACTTGGTTGTTCCATTTGTTGTTCGACAACTTGCTTAGATATGTTCATCTACTCTTTCTCTGATTATATGTTCTTGATTTAAATGGATGATAGAATACATTTATATAATTCTGGGTGAATTATTTTTTGTTGACTGACTTTCTAAGCGGAAGTCGTTTGATTTAATGGCTGAAAGAGGATATATATATTTTAATTATGTATGACTTATTTCTGTGGATTAAATTACGGATGGATGGAAAACAATTGTAGGATTATTCCTTACGAATTTAATTATATGCGTCGAGTAAACTCCCTGTGTATCTTAACTATGAATAGAATCAGGTTTATGTAAACATACTGGGGATGCATCTGGTTTAAATAAAACCAGTCCGATTCTACTTCTAACAGTACAGACCTGTGTTTATATATGTATAGGAAATCAATTGAAAGAAATCGTTCAATACATAAATTGCTAAAGAAAATGTTGAACAATACTTAAGAATTAAAAGTGTATATATGCACACACATATTACTGTAAAGAATTACATAGAGACGTATCACTTGAATATCTAATCGTATCATTATCAAAATCAGACTTGTGATACACACACACACACACACACACACACACACACATAGATTTAGAATATGTACAGAAGGTTTTATAATCTGTTTAAACATCTAATGATTCATACAATAAGAGTCTCAATGATGATATAGGAAGGTAAATATATCTTTCCCTTTTATGCTAGTGGTTTAAGCTTGTCCAGTTCAATCATTTACTGAACAAAGTCCTTTTCTGATATGAATAGCGTAGAAGTGAAAACTCAGTGAACTTAAGGAGCATGAATTTCAGAAACACACAAATATAAATACTTTTACACACTGCTGTAGATTGCAAATGTACGGCCACATGAGTTAACTAAATATTGTCCGATTCATATACAGATTCATAGTAGATCAGAAGAAGTATCAATAGAATTTTTGTATCCAAGTTCATATACTATCAATAAAGATTCCTGAGTTATACATTGTAAACAAGTAGCCATGGTCCTGCTTCCTTTTCATTATTCCAGAAAAGAGAAATTGGTATTATAAATACTTATAAACATGTCTCAGAGTCGGATTAGTCTTCAACCCTACATAACATATTTTGAATACACAAATAACCCATTATTACGGGGTCTGGTGTAAAATGCCACGACTACTGTATTCTAGGATAAGATCGTTCCTTTTGACAAAACCTGGATGGGAAATTTTCAAGAAGACACTGTAATATAGAACCCGAATACCTTTTTCACCAGAAGCTACCCTCAGAATCCTAAGACTTCGAATTATGCGCAGACCTGTAAGAAAACCAAGAAAGGTTAATTAATAACAGATTAGAGTGAATAATAATTCAATGCTGAAACATAGAATAATTATCAGGGTAAATGATTACAAAAGAATCAACTTAGATAAATACACATACGAAACTTAGCTGGGATTTAGGATCTGTCGTCCTATCTGCGCTGTTGAAGGAGTCATTCACAGACCAAAGGGGAGAAGGGGACCAAGGTTGGTACCCTCGCAGCAAAAAAGGGGTCCCATCATTAGATCTCGGTAACAAATTCTTTAAAAAGCATGAATGGAAATATGAAAATAAAGAAAACTATTTTCAACCAGAGTTGATTCAAGAGCGCACAAGCTTCATAACAATCATATGAATTCAATCACGAATTGTCGCCACGAGAATTGTGCTTTCACAATAATAATAATATAGAAATTTCGGATCCCTAACCAAAGATAAAATGAGAATATAACAAATAACCATTAGAGTCTGAACAAAGAATAAATGAAAATAATTTAAGAGTTATGAAGTTCTGGACAATGCTATACAGTAGAAACTTAAAGCTGGTATCCATGCATGTACATGTGCGACTAGGGTAAACGAAGGAATTTTGAGCTGAAGCCAAAAAACCTGTATATTAATAAAGAAACTCCCTCACCGCGGCTGTAGGAATGTGGTCATGATTGCATAACTTAAAAACCAGAGTATCCCTGTTCTACACAGTAAGCAAAGAAGTCAATATTCACAGACTTAACACTAAATCGAATAAGAATACAAGGGGGGAGGATAGACTAAGGCTCTCCCTAGCGAGCATGGTAAGGGGCAGTCTAGTCAAAGAGTAATAACGAGAGTCGAGGCCTAGTCCCGACGAAAACCCTGCGAAAGCTTATAGGTCTGGCCAGAGAACTTTGAACATACCGTTTGGTACAGAACTACTCGATGCTAGAAAGGTAACCACTGTTTTAACACAATAGAGATACAACGATTATTCCTAACTCAAGTACCAAGATTTCACAGCAAGAAATAATCAAAGACTGCATGTGTAGAAAACCTCCACGAATAAATGGTTGTATAGGGTGAAATGGCTACTTCACAGGAAACAAAAGACATGAACCTTATCACTGAAACTTACGAATCCATGCACGACCGAAGGGAGTAATTCATAGAGTCAAAACTACGAAGGGGAAAGTATTTTCTAGAAATCCGTAAGGAACAACAATTACAGAGATGACCAAAACCCACTCAAATTTTACAACTCGTTCCAAATATCATAAGAGTATCATGAACTTACCAGGAAATTGTATTGTTTCTGCATTTTCACTGAATAGGGACCTTCAGAATGCCGACCACCCTTGCCGAGGAAAACATAGAGTAAAATTTCTGAAGCATCGGGCATAAGACTCACAATAGACCTGTAACCCTTACCATGCAAAGTAATAGTGGAAGTACGAAGACCCCATCCGACCATGTGATAGAGTAGAGGTGACAAAATCGCATTGGATACGGAGATTAGTGGTGGCCTCGGGATTTCATCCCGCAGGGTCTCCATTAATGGTCTAGACAGGGGCTCTTTATTTCTTGACTGACAGAAAACCTCTCGACTTCATATTGAATTAATGCGAGAGAGGATGATTCCTTTAAGGCATTGTATACTGGATTATCAAACCCATTTCAACGTCTAGTTAAGGCGTGCCTTATAGTTCATTATTAGTGAGTTTCGTTTCTGAAAGATTCAGTTATGCTAAGGATGAGAGGGAGTTAATTGCAAACCAACGCTCACAAGACCTTGGTTCGGCCAATTAAAATAACACAGGATCACCATCATGATAGGCCTTTATTACTTTCACTTGTGGTTACATGTTTCGACCCTCTAGTTCTTAAAATTTATCAATTGCGTAGGTAAGTTTAATTCATATTGTTGACTAGGGCCCATTCATGTGCGCTATGCATAGGGGTCGGGGCTTAGAAATGAGTATAGGACTAAGGATCCTAAATATGAAACACGTATATATAGGATAGTATTATGATACTAGTAAGATGGAAGGTGTTTTGAAGGTCAATATTTAAAAATGTGAGAGACGATCTTAATAGATATGTAGAAGTTAATAACGATAGTAGTTAACCACCTACATTAACTATAAACCTTCCAGAATAAGTTGTTTTAAAGATAAAGGAGATTTAATGTTCCTCAATTTTTTTTTTTATGGGTAATTTGGGGTACATTACATATGGTATTAGAGCAAAGGTTTCAACACTTGGACCTTAAACAAGGCCAAAAACATTTCTTAGCACATAATTTCCTGTTTATGTAAAACTAACAAAACAATTACTGTTACAAACAAAAAACACTTTATTTCTATTGTAATCATGGAATCCCAAAACGAAGCATAAATCAGACTCGAGGAGAATCCTAAACAAAGGCCTACTGAAGATCAGAGGCAGAACAACGATGAAAGTTCACCTACCGAAGTTCTAGAAACTATGAGAAATCTCATTGTGGAGCTACAAGTTTTCAAAGCAGACAATGAGAAACTAAAAAAGGCACAACAGGAACAACAGGAAATAAATGAAGTTCTGCTACGAATCATAGTGACAAAGAAGAGCCCAAAGGACGATAATCAGGAAGAAGAGGTCAGTAAAAGGACCTCCAAGAATTCTGGTCCTGAAGTGGAAAAAGAGGACAGCTCTTCCGAAGGTACACCTTCAGCAGAAGATAGAACGAAAACATGAAGAAAAAGGAAACAGGTGGACCATATAGAGGGAGAGTTTAAGAAAATCAAACCGTCTACCTTTGACAGGGAATCCAGAACACAGGAGGAAGACAAAGAATGGTTGTTAGACATAAAGAAGTATTTCCAAATATACAACTACTCCAACAATATGAAGGTCAGAATGGCCATCTATAATCTGAAAGGAAAAGCTAATATATGGTGGTAGGACCTGAAGTTTTGCAAGGGCCTAAAGGAAAAACAAATGGAATGGTCGGATTTTAAGAAGTACTTTAAGAAACAATATTTATCTGAAAGTTACTATGAAAGAAAAACTAAAGAGTTTTATGAACTATGACTCTGTCAAATGGCTATGGATGACCTGATAAACAAATTCCTGGAATTACTAAGATTCATGCCTTATATCTGGCATGACAAAGTGAAAATCCAATGGTTTCCAAGCTGTTTACCACAGTCCTATAAGGACAAAATCGAATTCAATAATCCCAAGTCCTTGAGTGAAGTTTTCAGGAAGGCTCGAATGTGTTATGACCAATACAAACAATGGTCAGAATTTCCCAAGGCTTGGAAAGATAAGAAACAAGACCGAATGAATCAACGGAAGAAGGGATATTAGCCAGCCCCTTTTCGGAACACAACAAAGAGTTTTCTAAGGAAAGAGTTTCACTCCAACAATCAGAACACCCAAGGAGGTGGTAAACCAGTTAATCTGGGAACAAAGAAGTTTGGGGACATCCCCCACGAACCGTTAAAATGATGGGAATGTGGAGAACCTCACCTAAGGAGGAACTGTCCACGTTTGAATTCAGCAGCCAGGACTACGGTTCACAACCTACAGGAAGCCTCTATGGTGGGAGATGTGGGCAGAATCTTACATCAGATCAATGCAACCGTGGATGGCCGACAAGCTAATCACTTGTCCACTGTAGTGGAAATTGTAGGTAAAATTAACAATACTCGTATTTCTGTTTTAATTGACCTAGGAGCTACGTTGAGTTATATCGCTCCTAGTGTAGTGGATTCAAATAAACTTAAGAAAACAAGACATGGAAAATATTGGCTAGTACAACTAGAAACAAGAACAAAAAGAAAAGTATCTAATTTTATTTCTGATTGTGAGTTTAGTTTAGGTGGTTAAAACACAAAGACAAATCTGAACATTCTACCATTAGGGTCTGATGACATAATTATCGGAATGGATTGGTTAGAAAGGCATAAAGAAGTTTTAGATTCTTATGAAAAATCACTCAAATATAAAGACCAAAAAGACATTGTTAGGACAGTTCAAGGTACACAAAAACCAATCTCAGTTAGATAGATTTCAGCAATGTAATTTAAAAAATGCATAAGAAAGGGTTGTCAGATTTATGCCATTCTAGTGACAAATCTGTTGGAAAAAGAAAATAAACCTAGCTTGGAGGATTTTGTCCTCTTGCATGATTTTAGAGATGTGTTTGTTGAAGAGATACCTGAATTACCCCCAAGGAGAGAGATAGATGTTTCAATCGACCTACTACTTGGTTCAACCCCTATATCTAAAGCACCCTACCGAATGAGTTTACCAGAATTAACAAAATTAAAAATTCAGCTACAGGAATTATTGGACAAAGAATATATCAGACCGAGTGTTTCACCATGGGGAGAACCAGTTCTTTTTGTTAAAAAGAAGGACATAACTCTAAGGTTATGCATCGATTACAGACAATTAAACAAAATGACTGTTAAGAACAAGTACCCCTTACCTAGAATAAATGATCTATTCGATCAAGTAGGTGGGGCAAGATTTTTTCTAAATTGGATTTAAGATCTGGTTATCACCAGGTTAGGATAAAATATGAGGACATAAGTAAAACAACATTTAGAACGAGATATGGACATTACGAATTTGTTGTCATACCGTTTGGTCTCACTAACGCGCCAACCACATTTATTTGTTTAATGAACAATATTTTCAGTCAGTACTTGGACAAGTTTGTTTTGGTATTTATTGATGATATCCTAGTATATTCTAAAATAGAATAAGAACACAAAGAACACCTATGGATAGTTCTGCAAACTTTAAGAAAATACAAATTGTATGCTAAATTCAATAAGTGTGACTTTTATCTGAAGAAAATACAGTACCTAGGACATGTAATATCTACAGAAGGTATTGCAGTCGATCCTGAGAAAATAAGAGCCATCATGGAATGACCGATCCCTAAGGACGTAGCGGACATCTGGTCATTCATGAGAATCACCAGATATTACCGTAGATTTATAGAGGGATTTTCCAAGATTGCATACCCTATCACATCATTATAAAAGAAGGGAACCAAGTTTAACTAGTCACAGAAATGTCATGACAATTTTAGTAAGTTAAATGAATTGTTGACAACCGCACCCATTTTAAAGGTAGTAGATCCGGACAAAGACTTCATAGTCTGTGTAGATGCTAGTAAAGAAGGTCTGGGTGGTGTCCTGACTGAGGAAGGGCACATTATTTGCTATGAATCCATAAAATTAAAGGAGAACAAACGAAACTACGTCACTCATGACTTAGAGTTGGCAGCTGTAATACAGGCCTTAAAGATGTGGAGGCACTACATAATGGGCAGAAAATTTATGTTATTGACGGATAACAGCGGTGTGAAATTTTTGTTTAGTCAACCAGACCTTAATGCAAGGCAAGCAAGATGGCTGGCCTTCTTGAGCGAATTTGACTTTGAGGTAAGACATATCAAGTGTAAGGAAAACAAGGTGGCTGATGCCTTAAGAAAAATAGTTCATGGGATGTTTGAAATAAACATTAGCAGGACATAAAGCGATCTTGAGGAGAGGATAAAGGCTGCAGGTAATAATGATGAAAATTACACTAAAACAGTGGCAGAATTACGGAATAATACAGAAAATTCAGACAAAACAGATTTGAGTTTGGATAGAAATGGTCTACTATGATTTAAAAACAGAATATACATACCATGTTCGGCGGAATTAAAGTTAACGGTTTTGGATGAAGTACACAAGAAACCATATTCTAGTCATCCAGGATACCAAAAAACGGTAACAACACTAAGGAAGTTATTTTTTTGGCCTAATATGAAGGGCGAAACAACCAAATACTTAGCTAAGTGTCAATATTGTCAGCAAGTGAAAGTCGAACACCAGCATCTAGCCGGCCTGTTGTAGCCCTTACCTGTGCCGGAATGGAAATGGGAGACTATATCGTTGGACTTTATTACATGTTTTCCTAGAACTCAAAAACAAAATGATTCAATTATGGTGGTAATCGATAAGCTTAGTAAGTCTGCACACTTTATTTTTGTAAAGTCTACTTTTAAAGCTATTAACATCACTGAAATATTCATGAAAGAAATTTTTAGACTGCATGACATTCCTAAAATGGTGATTTCAGATAAAGTCGTAAAATCAACATCTTTTTGGAAAGAATTGTTTGCAGGGTTAAATACTAACTTGAATTTCAGCACAAGTTACCATCCACAAACAGATGGGCACACCAAACGGACAAACCAAATCATGGAAGATATGCTACGCATGTACGTAAGGACAAAACCAAGCAAGTGGGAAGACTACCTACACTTGGTGGAATTTGCGTACAACAATGGTTACCAAACATCGGTTAAAATGAGCCCCTTCAAAGTACTGTACGACATAAAGTGTACGACTCTGATTAGCTGGGATAACCCAGTTGACAGACTCATGGTAGGACTAGAAATGCTCCATGAAATGGAGAGTATGGTAAGATAAGTTCAATGGAATTTAAAAGAGGCTCAGGACAGGCAGAAAAGTTACGCAGACTTGAAAAGAAGACACTTGGAATTTCAAGTGGGAGACCACGTCTATTTAAAATTCAAAGCCCGAAAAAGTTCACTAAAGCTACGGAACTGTGCCAAATTTGCACCCAGGTTTTGTGGCCCTTTCGAGATCTTAACTTGAATTGGACCTGTAGCATACCAACTTGCACTTCCTTCCAATATAAAAATTCATAATGTATTTCATGTTTCTTTGTTAAAGAATTATGTTCATGACCCAACTCATATGATCGATTGGAACTTGGTGCAAGTGGAACCTCTGTGCATTTTGGACAGGAGAGAAAAAACACTACGGAACAGAGCTGTCACCCAGGTAAATGTGAAATGGAAGCCCTTTAGTCTCGAGGAGGCCACTTGGGAGTTGGAGGGAGATTTGCAGAAATATCATCCAATCCCATTCCAATAAAGGGACGAACACTGAGGACAATGTTTTTATTGAAGGGGGAAAGGATGTAACATCCCCCAAAAATAAATTATTTTTGAGTCTGAAAATGCTTAGGAATTTATTTCCGTTTTTGGTAAATTTGAAATTGGAAAATTATTGCCATTTATGGAAATTCCAAATTCCAAATTCCAAATTTAGTTAATTGTAAATAATGATTATGACTGTTGGGAAAAGATCTAATTTGAACCAACTAAGTCTTTGACTATGACACTTGTAAGAAACACATATTTTTATATTTACTGTTGATGGACAAATGGAACAACCAGGTTAAAATCAGCTGACCATGACTCCATGAGTGGGGAACATGTTGGAACTACCTCAGAGCTGAATGCTACAGGTGGAAATCAAGAATTTGGCCATTGGAAACCCCTGAAAAATCAGGGATTTGGAAAGCTACAAAAATTCGCAAGGGGAAAATACCTAGGCACAATTGATTTTGGATATATAACATATGGGAGGAGGCAGGACGTTGCCTAGTATGCTGGGGAAAATAATAATCTCTTGCTATTATGAACACTAACTTCTGAGTGTGAGGAAATTAGAAGTTTCTGAGAATTGAAGAAGCACTATAGCTAAGGAGGAGTTCTGGAGTTTTCCCTCATGGATTCATGGTCAGGCTAGGGGGTGAACGAAGCAAGTAGAATTGGCTATTCCGTTCTAAGGTTGGGAGGAACTTGGCTGTTCCATTTGTTGTTCAAAAACTTGCTTAGATATGTTCATCTACTCTTTATCTGATTATATGTTCTTGATTTAAATGGCTGATAGAATACATCTATATAATTCTGGGTGAAATTATTTTCTGTTGACTGACTTTTTAAGCGGAAGTCGTTTGATTTAACGACTGAAAGAGTATATCTATTTTAATTCTGCATGACTTATTTTTGTGGATTAAATTACAGATGGATGGAAAACAATTGTAGGATAAGTCCCTACGAATTTAATTATATGCGTCGAGTAAACTCCCTGTGTATATTAACTATGAATATAATCAGATTTATGTAAACATACTGGGGATGCATCTGGTTTAAATAAAACCAGTTCGATTCTACTTCTAATAGTAAATACCTGTGTTTATATATGTATAGGAAATCAATTGAAAGAAATCGTTCAATACACAAATTGCTAAAGAAAATGTTGAAAAGTACTTAAGAATTAAAAGTGTATATATGCATACGCATATTACTGTAAGGAATTATGCAAAGTCATATCACTTGAATATCTAACCGTATCATTATCAAAATCAGACTTGTGATATATATATGATAAGAGTAATTACGTACATATATAGATTATATATATATATACATAGATTTATAATATGTACAGAAGGTTTAATAATCTATTTAAACATCTAATGATTCATACAATAAGAGTCTCAACGATGATATAGGATGGTAAATATATCTTTGCCTTTTATGCCAGTGGTTTAAGATTGTCCGGTTCAATCATTTACATAACAAATTCCTTTTCTGATATGAACAACGTAGAAGAAAAAACTCAGTGAACTTAAGGAGCATGAATTTCAGAAACACACAAATATAAATACTTTTATACACTGCTGTAGATTGCAAATGTACGACCACATGAGTTAACTAAAGATTTTCTGATTCGTATAAATATTCACAGTAGACCAGAAGAAGTATCAATAGAATTTTTGTATTCGAGTTCATATACTATCAATAAAGAGTCCTGAGTTATACATTGTAAACAAGTAGCCATGGTCCTACTTATTTTTCATTATTGTAGAAAGGAGAAATTGGTATTATAAATACTTATAAACATGTCTCAGAGTCGGATCGATCTTCAACCCTACATAACATATTTTGAATACACAAATAACCCGCTATTACGGGGTCTGGTGTAAAATTCCACGACGACTGTATTCTAGGATAAGATCGTTGCTTTCGACAAAACCTAGTTGGGAAATTTTCAAGAAGATGCTGAATATAGAACCTGAATACCTTTTTCACCAAAATCTACCCTCGGAATCATGAGACTTCGAATTGTGCGCAGACCTACAAGAAAACCAAGAAAGGTTAATTAATAACAGATTAAAGTGAATAATAATTCAGTGCCAAAACATAGAATAATTATTAGGGTAAATGATTACAAAAGAATCAACTTAGATAAATACATAGACGAAACTTAGTTGCGATTTGGGATCTGTTGTCCTATCCACGCCGTTGAAGGAGCCATCCATAGACCAAAGGGGAGAAGGGGACCAAGGTTGGTATGATGGGTACCCTCGCAACAAACATGGGGTCCCATCATTAGATCTCGGTAGAAAATTATTTAAAAAGCATGAATGACAATATAAAAATAAAGAAAACTATTTTCAACCAGAGTTGATTCAAGAGCGCACAAGATTCATAACAATTATATGAATTCAATCACGAATTGTTGCCACGAGAATTTTGCTTTCACAATCATAATAATATAGAAATTTCGGATCCCTAACCAAAGATAGAATGAGAATATAAAAAATAACCATTGGAGTCCGAACAAAGAATAAATGAAAATAATTTAAGAGTTATGAAGTTCTAGACAATGCTATACAGTAGAAACTTAAAGCTGGTATCCACGCATGTACAGGTACGATTAGGGTAAACGGAGGAATTTTGAGCTGAAGCCAAAAAACCTATATATTAATAAATAAACTCCCTCACCGTGGCTACAAGAATGTGGTCATGACTACATAACTTAAAAACCAGAGTATCCCTGGTCTACACAGTAAGAAAAGAGGTCGATACTCACAGACTTAACACTAAACCGAATAAGAATACAAGGGAGGAGGATAGAATAAGGATCTCCCTAGCGAGCATGGTAAGGGGCAGTCCAGTCAAAGAGTAATAACGGGAGTCGAGGCCTAGTCTCGACGAAAACCCCGCGAAAGGGTATAGGTCTGGCCAAATAACTTTGAACATACTATCTGGTATAAAACTACTCGATGCTATGAAGGTAACCACTGTTTTAACACAATAGAGATACGACGATTATTCCTAACTCAAGTACCAAGATTTCACAACAAGAAATAATCAAAGACCGCATGTGTAGAAAACCTCCACGAATAAATGGTTGTATAGGGTGAAATGCCTACTTCATGGGAAACAAAAGACACAACCCTTATCATTGAAACTTATGAATCCATCCACAACCGAAGGGAGTAATTCACAGAGTCAAAAATACGAAGGGGAAAGTCTTTTCTAGAAATCCGTAAGGAACAACAATTACAGAGATGACCAAAACCCACCCGACTTTTACCACTCGTTCCAAATAGCATAAGAGTATAGTGAACTTACTAGGAAATCATATCGTTTCTGCATTTTCACCTAATAGGGACCTTCAGAAAGCCGACCATGCTCACCGAGGAAAACACAGAGTAAAATTTCTGAAGCATCGGGCAGAAGACTCACAATATAACTGTAACCCTTACCACACAGAGTAATAGTGGAAGTATGAAGACCCCATCCGGCCATGTGATGGAGTAGAGGTGAAAAACTTGCATTGGATATAGAGATTAGTGGTGGCCTTGAGATTTCATCCTGCAGAGTCTCCATTAATTGTATGGACAGGGGCTCTTTATTTCCCGACTGACATAAAACCTCCCGACTTCATATTGAATTAATGTTAGAGAGGAAGATTCCTTTAAGGAAGTGTATACTGTATTATCACACCCAGTTCAACGTCCAGTTAAGACGTGCCTTATAGTTCGTTATCAATGAGTTTCGTTTCTGAAAGAGTCAGTTATGCTAAGGATGAGTGGGAGTTAATTACAAACCAAAGCTCACAAGACCTTGTTTCGGCCAGTTAAAATAACGCAGAATCACCATCGTGATAGGCCTTTATTACTTTCACTTGTGGTTACATGTTTCAACCCTCTAGTTCTTAAAATTTATCAATTGCGTAGGTAAGTTTAATTCGTATTGTTGACTAGGGTCCATTCATGTGTGCTATGAATAGGGTCAAGGCTTAGAAATGAGTATAGGACTAAGGATCCTAAATATGAAACAAATATATATAGAATAGTATTATGATACTAGTAAGATGGAAGATGTTTTGAAGGTCAATATTTAAAAATGTGAGAGATGATCTTAACAGATATGTAGAAGTTAATAATGATAGTAGTTAACCACCTACGTGAACTATAAACCTTCCAGAATAAGTTGTTTTAAAGATAAAGGAGATTTAATGTTCCTCAAATTTTTTTTTATGGGTAATTTGGGGTACATTACACACTAGAAGCCTAGTAAACAAAAATGGAACGTTATTATTTGATATCACGATTGAGTCTATTTATTGGATTCTAAGGGTTTCAGAATTTAACGATGGTCAAGCTATTGATGAAGAAACCCTAGCAGTTAGTTTTAATAAGTTAAGTGTCCAAGAACGCCAATCTTTTGTTCAAACTTTGATGAAAGATAGTACTAGTATCTCTCATGATCTAAAGACCTATCAAACCAATATGTTTACTCCGAATGTACATGAAGTCGTTTGTATGATATGCTCAATCCTAGGTTATGATTATGATATAACCGTTGACAACATTGTTTTAGGATTATAAGAGCAATTTTCCCTCCTACCACACGAATAATGGCAAGATTTGGAAATCACAGTTTATTTCAGAATATATTCATGAACAACTTAAGGATTTTTCTTTAAACAAAACTTTTCGTTTCTAGTTGTATTTGGTTTACTTGTTCCTTTTTCAGAGAAAGAATGACTTTCATAGTTTATACCTAGACACTAAAAATGAAGTGGGAGAGCTTGCTTTAGTAATTCATTGGACCCCCCTAGTCAAAAGTAAGCCTCAACATGTGGGTTTTTTCTGTTTATATAAATTCATTCATGTCTATAGTTTATACTCTTTTTCATGAGCAGAGCCCCCCCATAATTTTCTCAGAGATTAAAAAGATGTTTCGTGAATCTTCATAGACTCACTTAGGAGATTGGTTCCTTTAAAAAGAACATATAGATATAAGAATTTATGCTGCAAAGGTTAAACCTTTTAAACTTCCAAGTTTCTTAACCATGATAATTTTTTCTTTAGAATTCATAAGGAAAATTCTTAATGTTGATGAGGTTTATTTTATTCCCAGAAGAAAAAAGACTAATTTTAAGCCCAAAAGGGAGATTTGACCTTTTATTGTGCATAGCAGGTCAACATTGCACGTGCTGGAAATAATGTTACATGAATTATGATTTGAACAAGGGACATCTTGGCAATATGACCCTTTAGGGGTTATTAATAACAAAAGATTGGAGCTTGAAATTTCAACATATAAGTATCAAAGTAAACATGATCTTGAATAGATTAGAAATTTGGATACTTGGGATGAAGTACATAATTTTCTTCAGGGATAGATAAAAAAAGAGACTCGATCAACTCAAGAAGTAAATATTGACACACTTATACAATAAGAAAAGGCATTGAAAATGAGTCATAATTGGGAAATTCAAGATGACCAAGAAACAGAAAAAGGACAATCCAACAAGAAATCTAAAATTGAAGAGATCATAGATGATGGTACAACAGAAGAATCTCAACCTGAGACAGGAACATTGGAAAAGATTAAAAAATAAGTTGTTTACTCAATATACACTCTTCCATCAATATTCATGAATCCACTAGGAGAAGGGTTTGCAGATATCAAGCCACAAAGTGTATTTGCCAAATATGATGATTGTTGGAGTTACTTTAACACACTAAGGATTTATTTTTCCTAAGGTTTTTCCTTGTTTATTAGTCATAATTAGTCATTATCCAGTCTCCTATATTTTAGGGGAGAATATTCCACCTGGAGAATATTCTCTTCAGTTGACACTTCAGTTTGACTAGTTGAGTTGAGTCTATATGATGCATTGGTTTTGTCACCATGCAACATTGGGATCATCACCATGATAATGCGCACTTGCCTTGGTTTCATCACCATATTGGTACATTACCCTTGATTCCTTGATCTACTCCTCACTACACTTTGTTTCAGTTAGTTATCTGAAGACTGATTGACTAGTTAACTCAGCTAGGTGGCAGTTCACTCCCGTAACTGCCTGAGAGACTAGACTAGGTGGAAGTTTACTCTCGTAATTGTTGGTGTGTGTCTAGATCACTCTAGACCACCACTATGGCTCATTAGTTACTCATTTATTCTATATCTATTGTAAATTATTCACACTTTGAGTGTGGAATACAATTAATGATAATTCTTCTATTCTTTCTCTCTTTCTTCTTCTTTCTCAAATTCTCTCTACAAATGTGTGTATTATTTTCTAACTAGATCTATTCTGTGCAGGTTCAACACATTTACAATGATATGAAAGACATGAATGAACAAATTAAAAATCTTTGGAGCCAAAAGCTAAATCAGGGTTCTCCAGATACAATATTGTTATTTGGAATCAACTTTGAAAAAGGAAGGTTAAATTTGGAAATATTAGAATCATTTGGTCCAAATATTCAAGGACATGACAATTATAAGGACACTGTCTTTTCTCTAAATCTTTATGACATTCCCCTATTAGACAAAATGGTCATACATAATCAAATAAAGGAGATGGTCAATAAATATATTTTGAAGACTACTCTTAGCTTACAGAGATTGCAGAAAATGAATAATCAGATTAAACAACGGTTCAAGCAGGAACAAACAAGTTCAAGAGTGAAGCAGATGAGAATAAATGATTTAGATAAAAATTTAGTTAAAATAAGAGATGATGCTACAAATGAAGAACCTATTCAAAAGATGACCCCAGATCTTTTGTCCATTCAGAAGGAAAAGGAAAAATTGATTGAAGTCATAGCAAAGCTAAATGAACAAATTTGCTTTCTACAACAACAAATGCAAGTACTCAAACAAGGAATATCGTCATCATCTTCAGATGACACATTTGCAGGTAGTTCAAAGGCATTAGCCAGGGCATTAACCGATCTAAATGTTAAAGAGATTTGATTGGATGAATCAATAAGGATAGTTTCAACTTATGAAACTAAGATCAATATTTTGAAAGAGCATATTGGGGAAAAGGAAAGTAAACTAAAAAATATAGGGATCAAAAGAAAAATTGTAGGAAGAGTATGATACATTGAAGAAAAAGCTTTCTGGCAAACCCTATTTAATGGGAGCACGACATATAATTTGGGATAAAATTATAGAACATGTGAATAAGATGTGGAAATGGTTTATAATAATGGAGGAAGAGGCTATCTTGGTCAAGAAAGTTGAAAAAGGCATTGCAAAGGCCGAACAAGAATTAGGAGACAAGCCTCAAGTTGCCAACAAAATCATCATAGTTCTTAACTCCAAGACAAAAGAGGAATTAAACCAAATTGGATTTAAAGATAGGACAAGTACAATTATGGATTTTGAAAAAGTTCTTACTAAAAGGAACTTAATTCAACAAATTCAAAGTAAACTTGTTCACCTTCAAAGAAATGTGCAATGGTACAAAGATCATTATAAAAAGATGGTGGAAATGGGATTACTCGAATACTATGGTAAAAAGGGAAATTTTCTCTCTCTACCAGAATATCAACAATTACTGATCTCAGAAAGGGAAATTGTTAATAAGTTCAAAGGAGTTACTGGGATATTAAAAGGTCAAACCGTTTTTTATCTTCTAGATGATGGTCCTTCTTTTTATTATGACATTTGAGAAATCTATTTCAAGCTACTCCAACGTATGAAGCATGTACCAAAATGGAGAAAGATGATAGAAGAATGACATCATGCAAATATCCTCTGAATCAAGAGTGGGAACAATTTGCACAAATCCAATGACCTGGACAACAATATAGAGAAAAATAAGGGATTCCAAATTTGTTCCTTAAGTTTTCGGATCTAGTTTGTCTATTTCACTTAAGACTAGGGAAAATGTAATCAATTTGGTTACATGATTTGTATCTATAAAATAATAATTGAAGAATGGAGAAAGGGCTCTCGGCCTTATATGTAATTGAATTATTTTCAGTAAGGATATCAATTTTCTGTAGAAATACATGAGATTTTGTTTCTCGTTTCTTTGAGTTATGTTCTTTCTCTGTGTTGTTTCTCAAGTTATTATAATTCATCTTTTTCAAACAGTTGTGTTTAAGTTATGAATGGTTGCAATTTAATATTACTTCTACTGCAATTTATCTATTGAACATTTATTCAAGTATAGACTTTCCTCTATTCTGTTGTGAGCAGAATAACACCTACATCTGCATATTTTTTTATTATTCATTAATTTGTTTCATAATTTAGATACACATCTCATATTCCTTTTATTGGAATTAAAGTAAGATTTATCAAAATTAGATACCTTACTTTATATCTCAATTTTATTTATGTGTATACTTCTTTCCATCTCTTGATTATTTATAAAAGGCTTAAATAAAGAGACATTGCTTATGTATTTTTGATGAATAGATTATTGAAATTTCACTCTTATTCAAAAGTAGAAAATAAGTATCAAACTAATTATCATTATATTGAGACGCTCGACATTGTTCTGTGAGCCTGGAACAAATCTCAGGACTAACACTACCTACTACTAATTTAAATGCAATTATAAAATATTCTATTCCTATCATGATCAAGAGCAAGATAATTAACAATGAGTACAGTGAAAGATAATACCATTTGGGTTAGAAATAATTCATAATTCCAATGATAGATGATAGCAACAATGCTACAGATACATTTACAATTAGTTTTTGAATGCATTTATAACATCATATATGTACTCATAAGGAAATAAATGACAACATAAGCATCAAGAATAAAGTGAAGAAATAACTCACAAAACAAAACTCTGTGTGATACAAGCAAAATATAAATGCACCAAGAAGAGTCTCATATACATTCACCAAAGTCATAAATTTCTAGAATGCCTCTTGCTCTTTATTCATTACGAAGTAAAAATATTGTATTTCATTTACAAAGGGAAAAGGTCCCTCTTTCGTTGCAACACTCTCTTTTATAAAATGAGATAAGGTTGCTCATATTCTGTAATTTTCATCATGTTAGATGACATGTACAACATTTTGTTTCACATTCCAAACTAGGACTTTACAAAATTACAAATGACCAAAATAAAGAAATTTAATTACAAAATATAATGATTAAGAGGTCTTTGATTGTTGCATATTATCCTTATACTCCTTCCAGAGCTCGTAGTCCTTCAGGATAACATCCACTCTACTCACTTGCATATTTTCCAAATATATTTCACTGTCAGAGGTCTGGGTTGTCACCTCTACCTTCAGGATATGGTTTGTTCTCTGAATAAAGTCTTTGGTTAGTGATATTAGTTTGATAGGTCTTATGAGATTTTCTTCCAGGACATCTTGATTTACTTCCTGGATTCCTTCAATAGTTTGTTTGTTGAGATTTATTCTAGTTTCCACATCTTTTATCTTCAACTCGGTTGGGTTTGCTTATTCTAATTCTTCCATTATATCCGTCTAAAAATGTTCAAGTATGTTGTTAGAACTCCTCCATAGTTTTTTGCATTTTTTTCTGATTGCTTCCTGAGTGCTTCTAATATCGTTCATGATGGATTTCTAAGTATCCAAAAGGACCTGGTATTTTAGCTTCTGACTGACTATGTAGACCGACTATTGGGTATGTGTTATATTCTTTGCATGTGTAGTAGTGTCAGAGTGTATGCGTCGGGCGCACAGTGGGGTAAGAGGATTTTTTTTTCCTGGATCGGGACCGCATTTTTCGGGACCACATTTTTTGGGACCGCATTATATTTAGGTGGTTTTTCAGCACATGGTTTCTTTGCCGATGGTTTTCTATTTCCGGTTAAGGAATTAGGGTTTTGGACTAATCTAGGTCATTGGGTTAGGGTTTTGGATGTCACTAGCTCCTATATGTATTTTGTATTGTAAACATTGTAACACAATGAATGAATATAGAATATGCTGGTTTTCCCGGTTTGGGTTTCCAGGGGAAAAATATCTGTGTAATGTTTGTATTTTCCATTGTATCTTTTCTGTTCTTTTCTGAATATCTGTTTACAGTAGATATTGTAAAGGTTAGAATTTACATTTGGTATCAAAGCTTTATTGGCTTCAGGGGGACGCCTTTGTGGTCAAGGGTTTGGCTCGGGACTATGATAAGCCTTGTTACAGTGGGAGATTTGGGGTATTGTTTTTCAGGTGAAAATAAATGGCAAGCAATTCGAAGATGGAGATCAAGAAGTTTAATGGGAAAAGTTTTGAGTTGTGGAAGCTCAATATGGAAGATTTGTTGGTGGACAAAGATCAGTGGATCGCGGTAGATCCAGGTACTGCACCTACAAGAACTTTTGCAGATGATTGGAAAAAGTTGGATCGGAAGGAAAAGAGCACAATCCGACTGTGTCTCTCCGATTTAGTATTAATGAATGTGTCAGAGGAAGCTACAACCAAGGATTTATGGGAAAAGTTGGGGAAGTTGTATCAGTCTAAGTCCCTGGTAAATAAACTATTCCTGAGAAATAAGCTATATAACCTAAGGATGAGAGATGGAGACTTGGTGGTAGAGCATTTGAACGCCTTAAATACTGTGGTAAGTCTGTTAGTATCTGTTGAGATTAAAGTTTTAGATGAAGATAAATGTATCGGTTTTTTGTGTTCTTTACCAGACTCTTCGGATAGTCTGGTTGTGGCCATAGGTAGTAATACAAATTCCTTGAATTTTGAAGAAGTGGTCTCATCCTTGTTGTCAAAGGAGATGAGACAGAAGAATATGGAAGGACATAACACAGACGCATTATTTGCTAGAGGACATTCCCAGGAAAGAAATAGATTTAATTTCTCAAGTGGGAGATCTAAGTCTAAGGGTAGATCTAAATCTCCCAAAAATTTTGTAAGGGTATGTTGGAGATGTGGAAAAGAAGGGCACTATAAGAAGCATTGTAGATCCAAAGTTGAGAAAAAGAAGGGATCTGAAGAATCTTCTTCTACAGAAGAAAAGACCTCCAAGGAAGAAGGAGGGGATGTGTACTTGGCCTCTTCAAGCACACATGTAGATCATGAGGCATGGTTGATTGACTCTGGTGCATCCTTTCACATGACTCCCCACAGGGGGTGGTTGTACGAATATGAAAGGTATGATGGAGGTAATGTTTTCTTAGGTAATGATTCGATAACCAGAATTATAGGAAGAGGAAGGGTCAAGTTGAGGCTCATAGATGGAAGGATTAGAACATTGCCCAGTGTTCTGCACATCCCAGGTATGGCTAGAAATTTGATTTCTGTAAGAAAAATGGAAGATGCAGGGGTTAAAACAATATTTGAAAAGGGAACTTGCAGGATGGTTCGAGGAGCAATGATGTTGATGAAGGGAGTTCAGTTTGGAACTATGTGTAAGCTTCTAGGAAGCACTATTAGTGATGGGTGTAATAGATTCATTGTTCTTGATATTGGAGTTGAAGAAGAAAGAAATCCTATAGTCTCTGGAGAAAAGGTTATGTTGTGGCATCAAAGACTGGGGAATATCGGAGAGAAGGGTCTCCGACTACTACACGGTAAAGGTTTGGTTGAAGGTATGTCTAATTGCTCTCTGGATTTTGATTCTGTGAACATTGTCTATATGGGAAGAAGAATCAAGTAAGATTCCCCTCTGGTGCAACGAGGGTAGAAGGAATTTTACAGGTATTTCACAGTGATGTTTTTGGACCTGTTTCGGTCCCATCATTGGGAAAATCTGTGTACTATGTCTCATTTATAGATGACTTGTCGAGGAAAACTTGGATATATTTCCTCAAGAATAAATCTAAAGTCTTTGACAGGTTCAAAGAGTTTAAGGCTCTTGTTGAGAATCAAACAGA
>JASDQU010107605.1:4327-18398 GCA_032191745.1 Picea mariana
GAGCAACCTTGTGAGAGACTAAGGGCCTTTAAGGAATAAGGACTTTGCCTTATTGTGCGCCCCTTAGAATCTTCGTGAGTGACTATCTCAATATTCCCTCATGACATTGTGGATATCTTGAACTAGGTAATCGTTAACCTACAATTTGAGCCACGGCGGGAGTGCTAGTAAGCTATGACAAGGCTACTGCCACACCTCTCCCTCAATATCTGGTTGTTGTGCATGGCCCCTTTACTCCTTATGTGAGTCTGATTAGCAAGAAATCGTAATCCTACATCCATCGACGAAACATTTTCAATGATCCATAAACAACATCATAATATACCCGATCATATGTCACATATTCATAAATAAAATACTCAAACCAATACAATCCATTTCGTGACTCGATTCAAAGTCCAAGGAGGTCCATTGATGCCATCAACATCCTCAATTTGTCAAGTGTCTTGCACACTTAGGGGAAACTCATCAATAGCATCTATCAATACATGGATATCGAATAACATAACATCACAATCCATCAATATGATCATAAGAATCCATAAGTGAACAAACAACCATATACTAAAACCGGATCACTTCCATGCAAGTGTCCTCAAATAATAAGTCAATAACATGTGTTCACAAGAGAGGGATGTCACATACACCCCCTCTTGTTTTAAACTTCGTCTTGAAGTTTCATAGTATATATATGAAGTAAATAAAGCATCTGACAAGATATAAATTTATAACTATCAAATAAATATGGAAATTGTTGGAGCATATCATATGCGTCCTCCCAGGTAGCCGAGTGTGGACTATAATTGTCCCACTGGACCTTGACCTGATCGATTGTTCGATGTCGTAGCTGTCGAATGCGATGGTCCAGAATGAAGATTGGCTCCACCATGAGTGCACCCTCATCTGACACCTGCAAGGAACTCAAGTCAATTCCATGTGTAGGATCACTAACATAATGTCTCAAAACAAATACATGAAAAACATCGTGCATACGCCTCAAAAAAATAGGCAAGGCTAGCCGATAAGCCACGAGCCCTTCCTTTTCCACAACTTCGAAAGATCCCACAAACCTAGGAGAGAGTTTAGCACCCTTTCCTAACTTGATCAAACTCTTGTGCGGTTTCAACCGCAAGAAGACTCGATCACCAACTTCATAAGTACAGTCAACGCGATGTGCATCGACATAACTCTTCTGTCGATCTTGCGCTTCTTTAATCATTTGTCTAATTTCTTGCATTTTTTCTTCTATTTCTTGGATCGCTTCTGGTCCTACCAGGACCCTATCCTCAATTTGATCACAGCTCAAAGGCATCCGACACAGTTGCCCGTAAAGAAACTCAAATGGTGCCATCTTAATGGTTCTTTGATAGTTGTTGTTGTATGCAAACTTTACTAGTGGAAAGAACTCTTCCCAACACTTTTGTTGGTCCATCACGTACATATGAAACATATATTCCAAGATTTGGTTTGTTCTTTTTGTCTGCCCCTCTATATCATGGAGATAAGTTGTACTAAAGTTAAGTTGGGTTCCCAAGGCCTCTTGGAAACTAGTTCAAAATCGTCCTGTAAACATTGATCCTCAATCGGATATGATCCTTTTAGGCATGCAATGCAATCTCACAATCTCGCTGATAAAAAATATAGCTATGTCTGGAACCTGGTATGTCATATGCACAGGAATAAAATGTGCACTCTTCATCATAGTTTCAATACCACGAAAATCGATTCGTGCCTCTTTGCCTTCAACAGAAATCCCACAATAAAATCCATCGAAAATACCTCCCATTTTAATTCTGGAATAGCGTGTGGTTGTAATAATCCAGCCGGATGTCTATGTTCATCCTTTACTTGTTGACATTCTAGAGACCTCGACACATACCTAACTATGTCTGCCTTCATTCCTTTCTAGAAGAATAAGGGCTTAAGGTCTGCCCTCATCTTTGTGACTTCTGGATGAGCCATGCATAGTGTACACTGCTCTATGAGCTTCGTTTAAGATCAAACTTCTCAAATCATCGTTAGGTGGTATGTAAATCCAGTTATTATACCTCATTAATTTGTCATTGTCGAATGTAAATCCCTCAAACTTTCGTACCAGCATGGTGTCTTGGACAATATTTTCCTTAATCTCCTTATACCAGTCATCGTCGCACTGTAAAGTTAGAATATTTTCTCGAAGATTCGTCTGAAGAGGTATCACCAGAAATATGCGTGGTCTCTAAATCAATGCATCTGTTAGTCTGTTCATCATTCCTTTTATTTAGGTAATCTCAAAATCGTATTCGCTAAGCAATTCTTACCAACGCCTATGCTGTGCGTTCAAGTCACTTTGCGTAAAAATGTGTTGCAAATCACAGTGGTCTATTTTTAGTTCGAATTTCCATCCAATCAGGTAGTTCCTCCACACTCTCAGGGAATACAAAATGGCCAATAACTCCAGATGATGTGTCGCGTAATTCTCCTCATGCTTCCTTAATTTCCTTGAGATGTAAGCAATCACTCGATTGTCTTACATCAAGACTCTGCCTAAGCCTTCCTTGGATGTGTCTATGCATACCAGGAAGTCCTCGTCCATGTTGGGGACTTTTAGTATCGACGTTGTCGTCAGAAACTCCTTGAGCCTTTGAAATGCTTCTGTGCATTTCTCGGTCCATACAAACTTCTTGTTTTTCTTCTGCAACTCCATGATCGGATTTGATATCTTTGAAAAACCTTCGACGAACCATCGATAATATCCCACTAAACCCATAAACCTACGTACTTCTAGTATGTTCATCGGTGCAGGACATTCCATAATAGCCTCTACCTTTGTTGGATCCACAACGATGCCTTCATCGAAGATAACATGTCCCAAATAATGAATCCTCGATTGATAAAAAGATCATTTTGACAGTTTCTCGTATAATTAGTTCTCTCGTAAACACCGTAGTACCAAGAACAAATGTTCGTCATGTTCTTCCATCATTCGAGAATTTATCAATATGTCATCAATGAATACTTGAACAAACTTGTCCAAGTATTCGCGGAACGCCCCATTCATCAAGCTCATGAATACCCATGGGGCGTTTGTCAGTCCAATCGGTAAAATCGTAATTCCCAAACCTCGTCTTAGGAATGTCTTCCTCTTTGATCCGTAACTGATGATATCGTGATCTCAAGTCAATCTTTGAAAAAATGTCACGCATTTCATTTGGTCAAACAAATCATCTATTCTTGGCAATGAATACTGGTTCTCGATCGTTGCCTTGTTCAATTAACGTTAGTCAATATAAAGTCTCCACGACCCATCCTTATTTCGTATGAAAATAATAGGCGCACCCCAGAGTGACACACTTGGACGTATAAGTCCCAGGTCCAACAACTCTCTTAGTTGCATTTTCAACTCCTGTAACTTAGGTGTCGACATCCGATAAGGCGTTCTTGTTATCAGTTCAGTTCCAAGTTTTAAGTCGATGGTAAATTCCATCTCTCTTTCGGGCGACAAACCTAGTAACTCTTCTAGGAACACGTCTAAAAACTCTCGTACTACCGAAAAGTTTTCTATTCCTTTCGCTATGCCCTTGTCGTTCAATGCTAGGATTGGATATAGATTGCATCCTTTTTGCATGTTCTTCTTTAGCTGTAGAGAAGAAATGAACCTTAGGGAAACTCCTTGGTTTCTTCCTACAATCAATCGTCTCTATCCCTCATCATCGGTCAAACTCAATCGTTTGATCTTACAGTTGAGTATCACATCATGTGATTCCAACCAGTCCATATCGATCACGACGTCATAAGATCCTAAGATCGTGACATACAGGTTGGACTTCGTTACAAAATATCACAGGTTGAGGCTACATTCTGTAACCTTTCCTCCAACCTTTTGCTTGGCACCCGAAGCCATTTCCATGTAGCTAAACTTGTCCTATTCAAATGCCTTTACCTTAACTCTTTTTAGCGCTGCACCAGAAATAAATCTCTCTGTAGCACTAGGATCTATCAAAATACTAAAGGTCTAGTCAGCGATGGTACATGACGTCTCAAGCACAGTAGACTGGTGCTCGACCTGGCGGTTATTCACCACTACATGAATCTGGTAGGCCTTGCTTAAATATCCCACTGTAGTGTGTCCAGCTGACCCGATTGCTCTGGCCCTCTCAACTAAAATATCATGCTGGTAATGTGGCTCTCCACAAGTCCATCATCTGGTCTTCCATCCAGTACTCCTGGTCCTTGAAGTAGAAGTTGTCGGTCCACCAACCTGAAACCATGGTTTGTTCTACTGAACATGCCTAAATTGTTGTTGTTGCGGACGACACTGATGTTGGTGTTGTGGTCTTCTGTAGGGAGTCCGTTGTTGAGGCATCAGTCCTCGTGGTGTCACGAACGTGGATCCTCTCGAAGTACCTAGAAACCCTGAAGAATGTCTAGCTAGTGTCTGATGTTGTTGCACACCATATGTCACCTATCCCGTCGGTATCGTAGGATTCCTTCTCTGACCCCCGCTGATAAGCTCTTCCTCAGCTATGAGGTCCTTCTGGACTACATCGTGCAACTTTTGAGGCATTAGGATCCTCACTTTCAAACGAATGTTGATGTTAAGGTCGAACAAAAACTTATTGACCTTGAGCTTCTCGGTGTTTAGATATGAATCATACCTAAGAATCTCCATGAATCGAGCCTCGTACTCGAGCACCGTACAACCACCCTGTCGCAAGGAGTTGAACTCATTGAGATGATGCTCCTGTGAAAAACAGATCTCCCCGAACCACTCCTCGAACAATTCCCATGAAACGTCTTCGATGACCATGTTCGGTTGTGGCAGGAGTGTCTTCCACCATAGAAGAACGCTCCCCTTCAACTGAAAGACTGTCATGCAGACTTTCATGTTGGAGGTGTAGTCACGAAGTATGAAGCACATCGCCATATTTTCCAACCATGCCTCAGCGGTTGCGTCGTCAGTGGAACCCAAGAACTTGGGAAACTTGACCTTCTCGAGTTCTCTCTAAATGCTACCAGTACCGGCTCGGGCACGTTGTGGGGTACATGCACCCTGGCCTCATCTCTATCTAGACGGTTAATCAAGGGCTTTGACATCCTCTAAAAGGACATCATCAACCCAACCACATCCCCCACAACAATCTTCTCTTGTCCAATGACTTGTTCTTATCCTTGGGGGTTAGACCCCTCTGGCGTGGATGCTACTAGAGGCATTGTGCCTCCTCCCCTAGCACCACGTCGTCTGCCTCCGCGGCGTCCTCTAACCATGATTACCTACAGGGACACAACTCAATTTAATTAGTGAAAAATTATTAATCAAGTGTTTAATACAGTGGAAGGCCTAATGATCCCAAGTCGCTAGGTTGAACCTGCTATGATACCATATGTAATGAACCCTCTGTTATGACTAGGAAAGCGAAGAAAAAAAACTAATTTTTTTAAGCATTAGTAAATTAACATCAACACATATATCACAACAACTCCTAATCAATGACATCATAATAAAATCATTACAAGCGACTCATCGTCGTAATCCATAACGACGTAACCAACACATCAACAAAATTAGTAACGACACATAATTAACACATCATCATATTAGATAACGACACAAATCAACAAGTAACATGAATGGCGACGCAATATCAACTCATCACAAGATAACAAAGAGAAATTACCCGCCCAACCTACCCTACAAGGTTAGGACCTCCAAGACACGTAAGCAATGCTCAAGCCCAGGATTCATCCGATTGATTTTGACCATTTAAGGCCTCAAGGTTGGCGACTATTCTAAGGAATAAGGAGGTATCTACATCCTAGTAACACAATTGAGTCCAAAAACCAATAGCTATATCAACAACACCAACGATAATCAATGACGTAATAGTTTTCTAATAACCAATCACACATCACATAAATTCCATGGCACAAGAGAATTTAATTACTAAATCAATCAAGAAACGACATAAGTTAAGGCACAATGCATTGAAATTTATTTTATTTTCAAGGCGCAAAATTAGACATCTACTTTACTTCAAGGCACGTGATTAATCAATCACTAAATTAAACAAAACATCCACATTATTTTCAAGGTGCGCGCGTGATCTGATTATTGAATTAGACATAAATCAACATTCCTTCCAGGGCGTAAGAGAATTCATCCGCTCAATCATGTATTCATTAATATTTAGTGGCACAAGAAGTAACTACAAACATGATCATTCATACCTCGCGTTTATATCATGGCACAAATTAATTATCTGTCAAATTTGAAGCGCAAAGAAGTCTAATTTATTAAATTCAAGTCACAAAAGAATAATTACAAAGAAATCACACATCAACCTTATTCAAGGCACACAATGGTAATCACATTATTTTCAATGACACAAGACATTGTAAACACTTAATCAATCAATTCAAAACTAAAATGAGTAGCTACTTATCCGTGATTCCAACAATTCTCCATTCATTTTTCCATTTTTGAAGATATCTTAATATTGTGCACATATTGATCGATGATAAAATTTAAGGAGATAGACATATAAATCTATTTAAGTTCTAAACATATAGATCCTCTCTTTTTAATTACTCTATTTATTCTTGTTTTGGCAATGTCTAAATTATAAATTAGTAGAGGTGTTTTATTTCTACTATAACTCTTTATCGCCTTGCCCAAATAAAATAGTAAAAGTAAGGTTGTCGATTTATGTTGAGACACATAGACCTGGGGTAAAACTTGATCTCGTATCTTGAGGACGGTAATACTAAGGGTTATTCCACACAAGATTTTACTAACTAACCTTAGGGTAGGTAATGGTCATGATTCATTGACCAAGTCATTGACTGCATTATACCATAACTCAAGCTAGCCTAAAAATCCAAGACAATTATCAAGGATGACAAGTCTTCCACTAAAAAGGGGCATCATTAGAATCAAAGTTTGGGACCCTCACTTGAGAGATTTACCTTGAGATTTATGCGGTGAATTTCAACAAGGGAAAGGAACAAGGAAAGGTTGAAGGAAGGAAAATGATCCAAGGGAATAAGCGCAAAATCTAAGCACGACCGTTAAGGTGAAAAACGCAGGGATTAAATACAGTCGCAGATCAATAAATTGATCGCAGTGTTGCAATCTTCCCAACCGGAAACGAAGAGAGTAAAAGAAAATCGTTGGGAAATAAATTGATTATTGTGTTTCGAATCATTCCAACCAAAAAAACAGAGAGTAAAAGATAAATCGTTGGGAAAGTGATGATGGGAAAAACGCAGAGGGGATCAAGGGAAAACGCAGGAGATATACCTTTATAAAATCGTTGAGAGAATAAATCTTAGAGGGTACACATTTTACAGATCGCTGAGAGAGAATAAAAACGAAATGTTGGGTATTACGTAAGCAAATTGCAGAGGTTATTCTAGAGTTGAACGCAAGGAGATTTAAGGATTTTTGGGCAAATATTAAGCCTAAAATCGCTGAGGGTAAAGAAAAAACGTAGGGATTAATAACCTTTAAAAATCACTGAGGGAAAAGAACTGCCAAGGGAGATACATGTTTGGGAGAAAGGTGCAAAACAAGATACGCAAAGGTGAAGAGCAGAAACTTCGTTGAGCAAGAGACGACTCGTTGGGTAAACATAAGGTGAAAAAACACGGACAGATATAGATCGAAACTCAGAAAATTAAAGATGAAGGTAGTTGGGCCTAAGCATCAGGAAAAAAACATAGATTTATCGTTGTAAGGGAAAAGCTAGATTATAATTAAATTCGATCTCATGGAGGCAGGGTAGGTAATTATTCCAAGTAGCAAATGCATTTCAAAAGGGTCCCTCAGATGAGGAAAAGACAAATTCTAGAATATACCACAAAAAAATGTAGTGTTAACAATATATGTACTAGGAAATCACGTGAAATTTCAAATTTGATATTGCTATGAGTCATTTGAAACATAAACTTGTATGGAAGTTCTAGATCTAAGTGAAGGCACCATTATTTTCAAGATCTAATACGAACATCCATGAAATCCATGAAATTTTTTTTGTGTGTTGGAAGGTCAAAATTAAGTGAACAAATATTACGAACAATGTTGCGGACAATAGACTCTAGCAAATAATTTAAGAGCTCTAAGATGGACCTGATAACCCTTCCTTGGGTGGGCTCCCTGGGTCTGATTTTTCACAGGATTTCTACCAATCAATCTTCTCTTCATACAATTTGATTGACATAAAGCCCGATAAACTGGTGACGACTTGGAGAAATGGGTGCACCGGTCAAGGCTCGGTTGTTAGGAGGCTAGATAGATTCTTGGTAGCGGAAGATCTTTTACAAGACACTGGACTCTATCGGTCATGGGTTGAATTCTCGTTCATCTCAGACCATGTGCTAGTATTGTTGCAGTTCGACTTGACTCCTGCTTACAAAACCTACCCCTTTAAATTTAATCCGCAGTCGATAAAGGAACAAGAATTCGTGAATATTGTCTTCAAGTTGTGGAATGAGCCAATCTTCCTGATTGAAAGAGGTAAACAAAAAAGGATCTTATGGAAACTAAAAGAACTTAAAATTCGTACTAAAGCTTGGCACAAAGAGTTTCTGAAAAGAAGAAAGGAAAAGTTTCTATCTATGGAAAAAGATATTAAAGACTTAATTATTAAATGGAGAGAAGATCCGACTGATCTTTCAGCTGCATTTTCACTCCGGCAAATGGAAATTACTAGAAATGAGATTCTAAGAGCAGATGAGGAACAATGGCGCCTGTGTAGTAGGGCATTGTGGCTGGACAACGACAACAAAAATTCAAAATATTTTCACAAATATGCAAGCTACAACAGAGTTAAAAAACACATTTGGCAAATTGATAACACATTTGGGGACACTGTCAACGATCAGAACTCTATAAAGGAAGTTGCGGTAAACTTCTTCAAGGACTGTTATAAAGCGCCAATTGAGCAGAGTATAACATAACAGTGTAAGATTATAGATTCCTATCCACGGATGATTATTGAGGAGGAGGCAAACACTTTGTTTCAACAGGTTACATTGGAGGAAATAATAGATGTCAAGTTCCTATTTCAAAAAGATAAAAGTCCGGGTCCGGACGGCTAGATAGTTGAACTCTTTATTTCTTTCTTTGATCTTGTAGGGGAAGATGTCCTTGCTATGGTGGAAGAATCTAGAAGCTTAGGCGCTATTGCGAGAGGCCTAAACTCAATGTTCCTAACTTTGATTCCAAAGACTAATAACCCTACCTCCTTCGACGATTTTTGACCGATTTCTCTATGCAACCTTTGCTACAAAATAATCTAAAAAATTATATAAAACTCATCCTATCGAGGACACTTTCCATTGAAAAGATGGGGTTTTCAAAGGGTAGGCATATTCAAGATGCCATAGGTACGGTTCATGAGAGTTTGCACAGTATAAATAAGAAAAGCATGAAAGCATTGGTTTTAAAATTGGATCTAAAGAAACTTATGACAGTATTGACAGGRATTTCCTGAGGTTGATCCTTCTAAAAATCGTAGCAGGGCTAGAAATGACAAATTGGATAATGTCTTGCATCTCATCTTCCTCCTTTGCGGTTTTAATAAACGGAGAGGCTATGGATTTCTTCAAAAGTGGCAGAGGGGTTCAGCAAGGGTGTCCACTTTCACCGTTGCTCTTCATTTTAGTGATGGAAGGCCTCAATTTATTGATGAAAGACAGTTTGGCGAGAGGAGCAGTTACCGGTATAAAAGTTTTGAGGATGATAAATATTTTACATCTCCTATTTGTGGACTTTGTAATAATTATGTCAAAGGTCTCTGCCAGTGATTGGCTAGAGATAGTTAGGCTTCTTGGTCTATTTTTCAAAGCATCGGGGTTGTCTTTGAACCAACATAAGACTTCTATTCTATTTGAAAGACTCACAGAGGCCAAGTTAGATCCTTTCAAACAAATTCTCCCTTTCTCCTTTAGTCCTCTCTCTCGCGGATTCAGGTACTTGGGTTTCCATCTGAAGATTGGGGCACAGCGCGCAAGTGACTGGGATTGGTTAATTGCAAAACTATTAAAGAAGGTTGGTTTATGGTGTAATCGTTGGCTGTCATTGGGAGGAAGATACATTTTTGGTTAAAGCAGTTTTAGAGGCCCAACCGGTCTTCTGGATGTCAATGGAAGCATTGCCTCGTTTAGTTTTGAGTAGGATTAGGAAAGTGATGTTCTATTTTCTATGGAACGGTCATTCAAAGACCCGGCACTATCATTTATGCAGGTGGGAGGCCTTATCTAGACCAAAAAAGTTGGGGGGTTGGGGTTTTCAAAATCTCCTTTTTTTCAATAAATCCTTAAACACCAATACAATGTGGAGGTTATTGAACTAGGACAGTGTTTGGCATCGAGTGGTGATGGGCAAATACTTGCAAAATGCTTCTCTTGTCAATTGGCTTAGGAAGCCTTCACACGTTACTAAATCGGCTTCAAGGATTTGGTCTAGCCTAGTGCTCACAATTCCTTTTATTCTCCACTGGATTAGCTAGAGACTAGGTGCGGGAATTCATATTTTAATAGGGAGGGACATGATTTTTGGATTGGGTGAAAGATCCTTCCTCTTTAAGGAGACAATAAACCAATTAAATAAAAAATGGGTTTATGTACTTGCGCATGCAGTGGTGGCTAGGAACCTGATCACGGTGGTCGAATTGTGGATGAGTAGCACGGAACTGGGTTTGACAGGGTTGATAGCAGAAGATTGGGACAATTTTACCAGGGAACTGAATGGCATCAGTGTATCTCTTCAAGCAACTGAGCAGGACTCACTTCTTTGGTCGGGTGGTGATAACAAAGGCGAGTTAACTGTTAAAAACATCTACGAAGCTATCTTTTCCTTGGAAGAGATTCTAGTGTGGAGCAGCTAGCAAAAAAACTTTTGGAAATGGCATTTACCACTGAAAGTCATTCTTTTTTTCTGGTTAGCTTTACGAAATAAAATATTAACTTGGGATTCACTATAGAGGAAAGGATGGATGGTATCGGGTTACTGTTGTCAAAGGGCGGAAGATTCAAATCATTTGTTCATCGATTGTTTTTTCACACGATCTGTGTGGGCTAAATGTGCACTCGCATTAAATTTCAACAATCATTGGGTCAGTACCTCCCTAATAGACTGTATGAACAATTGGTTATCAAACAGGTAAGCTCCCAAACACATTTCGATTTTTATTTGTTGATTCTTATGGAAAGAACGCAATAAAACTATTTTTGAAGGTCATTTGCCCTCGGCCTCGGTTTTTTTCTTTAAGATTCTAGGATCTCTTAAGTTTTCTACACCAGCACAGGTCTCTCCTATCTTAAGACAGAAGTCAATCCTGATGAAAGCAGGCTTCTCTTTAGCTTATTTCGATGGAGCTATTGTCACTAGAGGATTTAACTGTGGTGCTGGAGGTACTATAATTTGCACAAACTCTTCGGTCTATCGTTGGTTTTTAAATTGTGGCGAGGGGTCAAACACAAAAGCAGAATTGTTAGGTGCCTGGGCTACTCTTACAATCGCCAAGCTATTAGACCTTCAATTTATACAAGTATTGGGGAATTTGAAGGTTATAATAGATTGGCTTGAACAAAAAGGGAAGCTTCAAGCATTCAACATTGAAGCATGGAAACGCCGAATTAAAGATCTAATCCCCACTTTCCAATGTATTCATTTTCATCATATTTTCAGAGAATCAAATAGAGTGGCCAATCAGATGTCAAAGCAAACCCTGTTGGCAGTAAAAGGAAGGCTGACATATTTCACTTGGGACAGAGAGAATGTGGAGCCTACTCTCTTTGAGGATATTTTTTAATTCCTTTGATTTCATCCGTCTCAATTTTATCCTGGATTGTTTTTTCTTTTTGGCAAGGGATCTAGGACTTTATTAATTTTTTAAGTTAGAATTTTATCATTATGGAATCCATTCATTTTGAGAGGTTTATTTCACTTTTCCTCTGAAAGAAAGAATAGACAGGTCTGTTATTCTCCTAGATGTTGGGGAAAGGTTTTGGGAAGACCCAAGTGTGTAAGCCTTGTCATCCTTTTAATTTCAGGAAAGGTTTTTGGAAGACCCAAGTGTGTAAGCCTTGTCATCCTTTTAATTTCTCAGATGATGTTTTAAAAAATTATTATTAATATAATTTTTGTGCAATTTTTCTATTGAAAAAAAAAGGTATGGTTACAGCTCGTTGGAATTTATGTCAAGCGTGCAAACAGAGCATTACATTTTCAGTTCAGCTAATCCGTGTAACTGGTTCTGTTACTCTCTAGTAACATTTCTAGGAGTAACATTCTCGATTGGAGTAAGCTAACTTGAGATTAATCTTTCCTCTTGAGTTCCGCTTTTCAGGCCAAAAAATGGGCTTGAATTTGGCCAAATTTTCAGGGATAAACTGAGTTTC
This sequence comes from Picea mariana, assembly GCA_032191745.1. Classification (NCBI taxonomy): domain Eukaryota; kingdom Viridiplantae; phylum Streptophyta; class Pinopsida; order Pinales; family Pinaceae; genus Picea; species Picea mariana. Next base: position 16,712 of record JASDQU010107605.1, read on the forward strand.
TCATGGATCAATGTTCCATGTATTTCAGAATCTTACTCCAAGAATTATGTCCCATTTTAAACCAACCCAAATGCTCAAAAAATTGATCCAAATTCTCGATTGACCGAAAATTTAAAAACAAAACGCCAAAAAACTAAATTGGGAGGAAAGATTTCTCCCAAGTTAGCCCACTCCTTTTCGATTCTCCTAGAGTTATTGGGTTCCGCTGCAATGTACTTTCTATCTGAAACGGTACGTGCAATTTCCTTTTCGATTCTTCTAGAGTTATTGGGTTCCGCTACAATGTACTTTCTATCTGAAACGGTATGTGCAATTTAATTTCTGACTGTCCTAGTTATTCGATATTCAGAGCGAATCGGGTTTCACATTCACATTATACTTTGGCAAATTTTCAGGCTAGGCCTGGTTCAAATTATACTCTCGCAAACTTTCAGGTTAGGCCTGGTTCTCCACTACCGCCAATCTCCATGCATCTTGGCTTTGGCTTGTTCTCTTCCTGGTGTCAGGCAACAATTACCGTTCTTACATTCTGCAACAACGAGGTTTAGTCGAGGTAATTGGATCATGAAAGATTTATTCTGGTAACCGAGGTTTAGTCGAGGTAATTGGATCATGAAAGATTTATTCTGGTAACAATTTGGTATGCAATGCTTGCTTTCTGCATTTACATTGGCGCTATGGAATTACAGGGTCTGCCTTCGTTTTTAGAATCGGTGATCAAGCAGCTTTCGGCAGATTTTGTGCACTTGTACAACATGTGTTTTGGACGATTGGTGCTGGGCTTTTGGATTTACACGCCATGGATGACAATGAGTTGTTTTTCGAGGTTAGTAAATGCATCTTTGTGTTCGTCAATTTTAGACATAGTATATGGTCATAGGAATCTAGCCTAAAGTTTTCTCTCTGCTTGATCTTGTATCAAATGGTACGCATAGCCATTTTCCTGAAAGCCCCCCAAATTGCAGCTATAAGTTACAAAACTGCTTCTTGTTACCAAGTTCTTGCCGGTTGTGAATTCCTTGAATGTTAGCCTATTCAGAAAGATCTGCAAAATATTGTTGGCTTCTTGTAACACCCTGTTTCCCCCAGTTTGTAAAAATAACTGGACTGGCCAAGAACTGTGGCAAACTTAGAAATGTGAATGTGATGTGAATGGACCTTGTGAAAAAGGTCGATGAATGTGAATAATATTATGAATATATATTACAGGACTACTAAGAGGGGATATGTTGAAAAAGAGACCACGATGGTTGGAGAAAGGCGGAGGAAGGCACCTAGGATGGTGGCGTTAACTTCCACCGAAAACAATACCGTATTTGGACTTCACTGGCCCGGAGAACCAAGAGCGGCTCGTTGGCCCCGAATTAAATGTCTTGCAGGCTGGTAGGTAGATGGCTCCTCAGGAATTAATGAGGATGGGGGGTGAACCGCCCATCCGCAGATCCGTCAGGCCTGACCAGTGCGAGGGATATCGCACCACAGGCAACCTCGCAAGAGGATAAGGCGTGAGGGAGAAGCGATTGGGGCAGACGCGAGGGGAGGAAGAGAACTCTGGAGATATGCAGAGTGAGTGATAGAAGAGAAGGGGGAGAGTAACCCTCGTTCTCGGTCACTAGCAAACCAAGACACAGTCTCGCAGCATCGTGGTCTCAGCTCGGGGGTGGCTAGTGGTAAATCCTATCGGAAT
>JASDQU010107605.1:61050-71761 GCA_032191745.1 Picea mariana
CAAAATATTTAACAAGACAACAAGTAGACGTACATATCTGAATAAGATGACAGGACACAAATGGAATAGCCAAGTTCCACCCAACCGTAGAACATAACATCTAAGTTACTTGCTTCATTCACCCCCTAGCTTGACCATGAGTCCATAAGGGCGAATTGAAATGATCCTCTTTTGCTAAAGTCCTCTTTTTAGATCAGAAAATTCCCTTGCCTCACACTAAACATTGTTCATAGTAGCAAGTAATATCCTTTCTCCAACATACTAAGCAGCGTCCTACCTCCTCCATATGTTGTATTTATTTGCATCTTGTGCCTAGGTCTTTCCTTCCCTCCTTGTGAGTTTTCACAACTTTACAAATCCCTGATTTTTAGGGGCCGCTAGTGGTCAAATCCCTCTTTTTCCACTTGTAAAAATAAGCCTCGAGGCAACTCAAAAAAGTTCCCCATTCATGGAGTCATGGTCAGTTGTTTTCAACCTGGTTGTTCCATTTGTCTTCCAACATTTAATATATTAAAATATTTTTCCTTTACATGTGTCACAATCAAAATGTTAGTTGGGAAAATCAAATCCTTTCCCAACAGTCATAAATAATTAATTACAATAATCAAATTCTAAATTCGTATTTTCCATAAATGGAAAATAATTTCCAAATTTGAATTTGCCAAAAACAGAAATTTATTCCCAAGTACACATAGACTTCAATAATTAATTATTTTGAGGGATATTACATCTTATACCCCTTAAGTACAACACTTTACTCAGTGTTCATTCCTCTCTTGGAATAGGGTTGGATAATATTTCTGCAAATATTCCTCCAATTCCCAAGTGACCTCCTCAGGAATAAAGTGTTTCCATTGCACATTTACCTGGGGAACGACTATGTTCTATAGTACTCTTTCTTTCCTACCCATAATGAGCAAAGGTTCCATTTGGAACCAGCCTTATGGTTCCACCCGCACCATGTTCCAATCAATGATGTGAGTAGGATTATGAATATACTTTTTCAACAAAGAAACATGAAAAACATTATGAACTTTTAAATTTGCAGGAAGTGGAAGTTGGTATGCCACGGGTCCAATTCGAGCTAAATTATCGAAGGGGACACAAAACCTGGGTGCCAACTTTGAACATTTTCCTAGATTTAGAGAGATTCTCCTTGCTTTGACCTTTAAGTATACATGGTCACCAACCTGAAATTCCTGGTGTCTCCTCTTTAAATATGCGTAAAAACAAAATCTGTCTTGTGCCTCTTTGAAATTTTTGTGTACCTTTCTTACCATTTTCTCCATTTCTTGGAGAATTTATGGTCCCATCATAAATCTATCAACTGGGTTATCCTAGCTAATCAAAGTTGTCCATTTTTTGTCATACAATACTTCGAAGGGACTCATCTTAGTCGATGTCTGATAGCCATTATTGTACAAAAATTCCACTAAGTGTAGGTATTCCTCTGATTTACTTGGTTTCATTCTTACGTACATTCGTAACATGTCTTCCATAATTTTATTTTTTTGTTCATTTTTCCCATTTGTTTGTGGATGGTAGCTTATGCTAAAATGCAGGTTAATATCCCACCTTGCAAACAATTCTTTCCAAAACATTATTGTAAATTTGACATCTCTATCTGAAATCACCATTTTAGGAATTCCATGCAATATAAATATTTCCTTCATAAATATTTCAGTGATGTTAATAGCTTTATAAGTAGATTTCACAGGTATAAAATGTCAAATTTGCTAAGTTTATCAATCACTACCATAATCAAATCATTATGCTTTTGAGTTTTAGGAAAACCTGTGATGAAGTCCAGTGAAATAATCTCCCACTTCCATTCTAGTATAGGTAGAGACTGTAGCAGGCCAGTTGGATGTTGATGTTAATCCTTCACCTGTTGACAATATACGCATTTAGATAAGTATTCAACTATCTCACCTTTCATGTTAGGCCAATAAAATAATTTCCCCAAATTTGTTACCGTTTTCTGGTATCCCGGATGACCAGAATATGGATTTTTGTGCACTTCATCCAAAATTTTTAGCTTTAATTCAACAAAATCTGGTATGTACAACCTGTTTTTGAACGTTAGCAGTCTATTTTTATCCAAAATCATATTTGTTCTGTCCAATTTTTTTGCATTTCCTTGTAAATCTGCTACTATTTTGATGTATTTTTCGTCATTACAACTTGCAGATATTATCCTTTTTTCAATGTCATTTTATTCTCAGCTAATACTTATCTCTAAAAGGCCATTAGTTATCCTACTTAAGGTATCTGCAATTTTTTTTTATTTACCCTTGATGTGTCTTTATTCGAAATCAAACTTACTCAAGAAGGCCAACCACCTTGCTTGCCTTACATTAAGATCTGGTTGAATGAATAAGAATTTCACACCACTGTTATCGGTTAGCAATAGAAATTTCATTCCCATTAAATAATGTTGCCACAATTTCAGCGCACGAATTCCAACTGTTAATTCCAAGTCATGTCTGATGTAGTTTCATTCATGTTCTTTTAGTTTATGTGATTCATAACAGATAAGGTTCCCTTCTTGAGTTAGTACACCTCCCAACCCTTCTTTGCTTGCATCCACACAGACTATAAAGTCTTTATCAGGGTCTACTACCCTTAAAATAGGTGTTGTAGTTAATAGTTCTATTAGCTTATTAAAGTTGTCTTGACATTTATGAGACCAAGTAAACCTTATTCCCTTTTTCTGTAGATATGTGATTGGGTATGCGATTTTTGAGAACCCTTCAACAAATTTGCATTGTAACTGGTAATTCCCATAAATTACCTGATGTTAGCCACATTCTTAGGGATAGGCCATTCCATGATGGATATTATCTTCTTTGGGTCAACTGCAATAGATTCTTCAGATATTACATGTCCTAGGTATTGTATTCTCTTTTCGTAGAAGTCACATTTGTCAAATTTTGCATACAACTTGTGTTTCCTTAAGGTCTATAATACTATTTTAGAATGTTCTTCATGTTCTTCTTCCATTTTCGAATAAACTAAAATATCATCAATAAATACCAAAACAAATTTATCCAAATACTAATTGAATATACTATTCATCAAACACATAAATGTTGTTGGTTCATAAGTAAGACCAAACGAAATTACGACAAACTCATAGTGTTTGTATCTCATTCTAAAAGTTGTTTTATTTATATCTTCATCTTTTATTCTGACTCGATGATAATCAAACCTTAAACATAACTTAGAGAAAATCTTTACTCCTCCCACTTGGTCAAAGAGGTCATTAATTCTAGGTAGAGGATACTTATTCTTAATCATCATTTTTCTTAGTTATCGATAATCAATACATAATCTTGAAGTCTCATATTTCATTATAACAAAAAGGACCGATGCTCCCCAAGTTGAGACACTTGGTATGATGTATTCCTTGTCCAACAGTTCTCGTAGATGAATTTTCAGATCTGCTAATTTAGGTAAACTCATCCTATAGGGTGCCTTAGATATTGGGGTAGATCTAGGCAGTAGATCGATAGAGAAATATATCTCTCTTCTTGGAGGAAGTTCTGGTATTTCATCAAAAAATACATCTATAAACCCATTCAGGACTGTAAAATATTCTAGGCTGGTTTAATCTTCCTTTTCTAACAGGTTAGTCACTTGAATAGAATAAATTTGACAACCTTTTATTCATGCATTTCTTAAATTGCATGGCAAAAATCTTCCTAACCGAGACTGCTTTTTTGATGCCTTGTATAGTCCTAACTGTGTTGTTTTCGTCTCTGTAAGTAAGTGACTTTTCATAACAGTTCAAAGTTAATTTATGTTTCTCTAACCAGTCCATTCCAATGATTATATCGTAAGATCCCAAAGATAAAATATTCAAATTTAACTTTGTATTTTGGGCATCTAAATTGAGTTCACAATAAAAAATGAAATATGTTACTTTTCTCTTAGTCCCTGTTGCTAGTTGTAATAACCAAGATTTATCATCCTTTAATTTCTTAAGCTTGTTTGAATAAACTAAACCAGGAGTAACATAACTTAGACTACCTCCTGGGTCAATTAAAATAGAAATACAATTATTATTAACTTTACCTTCAACCTCCACTATAGTGGATTGATGATAATCTTGTCAACCATCTACAACTACATTAATTATGTGCATGCTTCTACTCACATCACCTATTGTGGAGGCTTCTTTCATGTTATGGACTGTGGTCCTTGCTGCGGAAGTGAAACATGGAATGTTCCTCCTTAAGTGAGGTTCTCCACACCCCCAACACTTTAAGGGTTCCCTAGGGCTGTCCCAACACTTTAATCTTTCTAGTAATCTTCCATAAGAAAATTATTGCATTCAAAATACTTGATTAAGAGATAATTTGGAAAATTTCGTAGTTCATGATTGTTTGGAATTTTTTTCTTTCAAGAATTAAGAAATTGTATTTTGTATCTTTTGTACTTCAAAATAAATACCTTCTCCCTGTTGTGATTAGAGTTCACTGAATTGAATGATTGCACACTCATCTCTTCTTGCATTTTATGGGGTCAAGGTCACAACATCATCAGTTTCATTCCCATCTCCCTTTTGAGTAAACAACAACTCCTAAAGCATAGTGTAATTATAAAATTTATTAGTAACTTTTATTTTCTATAAATTCTCTTTACCAACATTATCTAGGATAGCGCTTTGGAATAGGTTGTAAGGCACACTCTTCAAAGAATAAAAAACACACAATAGTATCTTGTGATCGGGAGAGTTCAAATCAAATTGATAGATTTTCTCCTAGGAATCCCTTCTAACACAAGGGTCAATCATGAGGTTGCATTAGGACTGGCAGAGTTACTCACCCTGTTTTGTTGGTCTTAGTGTAGATATTGTGGGTATTATTGGAAACCACTTGAAGGTATATCCACGATTATGTGTGGGAGCCTCTTGAGTTAATTTTGGGCTAGATATTCTACCTTTGTGTGTGGATCGGAATGTCGACTGTTTCCACAGGCATCATTGTTGTAGTTGGTAACCTTAGTAGCCTATCTCTTTAGGGTCTTTACACAAGATGATTGTGAAGGGGAAAGTCTTCACGATACTTGGAATCGATGTTGGCCAAAATCACTCGGCCTCCTTGGAGGGTATACCGACGATTATGTGTGGGAGCTTGCACCATGGTGTAAGTCCATTAAGTACGTCGTCAACGTAACTTTTCCACAAACTTTATCCCAGCCCATTCTTGTCTTTATTTCACGACGTTGGATTTCATCACCAACTAGTGACTTTGAAATAACAAGATTTGTTTGCTTGGTTTGATTTTAAGATTTTATTAGCGAGTGTTGCATGTTTCTCTAGTTGGCCATAGATTTTTTTGTGTTCTTTATTTGGTTCAACCAACATTGGCCTTCGTCGTTCACATAGGATGCAAGGGATACCCCTAGAAGATCTGGAAGGCTACCTCCCTTTGCTTCCTAACTCAACAGAAGGCTATCCCGAGGGAGAAGTCAATAATGAAGTAGCTTTTGAGGTTGGAAGTACACATTCTTTAGAGGGATTCTGAAAATTTTTAGATTCTTTACAGACATTCTAACTTCCCCCAAATACATTATTGAGTATTAGAAAAGACCCACATTTTCTTTGGATGAACTCATTGAGATAAATTGTTGTTGTTGACAACATTGAAGTACCTACAGGACCTAACGTGGGATTTGGAGTAGACGATCCACTTTTTCAAAGTGAATCCTTTAGAACCTCGACTCACACTGCTGGAATTTTTAATCCTAGCTCTGCCCCTTCTATAGTACACAATCTTTTTGGAAACCTAGGAGAGAGTCCTAATAAACCTATGGAATCACAAATGCTTGAGATGTATGTTACCTATACGGTACCTTTAGATTATTTTATTGGCACGACCAATAATGTCACCATAGTTTTAAACCAATTGTTGGTTAGTTATCACTCAATTCTTCCTCTCCATATGGCCCACTCTACTATGGTCCCACACGCTATGATTGTTTCTACCATAAATTTGGTTATCACTAAAGATCCCACTGGAACACCACTTCTGCTTAGACAAAATCCATCACTTCCCCCTAGGTATAATTCTTTGAACACTTCCATTGATATTCCTACTAAAAATCCATCTAGAGGGTCTAGAATTTTTGTTCCTCCTGGGTATAATATCGCTAGTCAGTTTGTTCCTACACCTACCCAGGTTTTCTCTAGGGGGGATTACGTTCCTCCCCCACCTTTTTTTGGAGGATCTAATCGTTCTGGCCCTAGTGGATCCAATCTAGTTGGAGGCACTAGTCATCCTGTCACTTCTATTTTTCAAACTCCCATTGGAGGTCAACCTCAAGTTCGGGGGAAACCTCAATTTGGGGGGAAACCTCAAATTGGGGGACAACCTCAACCTGCGGGGAAACCTCAAGTTGAAGGCCATAACCCAATTTATGGACAAAGTATACATGTGTTACAATATCAACCTTGCAATCTTCCTTTCCAATGTATTCAACAACCATCTGGGGGGAAACATCCTCAAGTTAGTTTGTTTGTAGCCCCTAATCTCGGTTAATCGTATCCAGGTTCTATGAATCCCACTTGGGGTCAAAATTTTCAGTCTAATGTTCCTTTCCAAGGGAACATACCTAATATTAATCAAAACCCTCCACAATTGAATTTGTCAGGGTTGTCTAACTATCCACAGAATGGTTATGGTCCTACTGGTATACCTATGTGATTCCCTCCTCAAAATTACTAGTTTCCTCAAGTGAACAGACAATTGCTTTTTATAGCCACTTTGGATTTACCGGATTTGTCTAGGATCTTGAATGATTCTATTTTTCATTCTCCTTATTGGCCCATCATACCAACCAAGTTACCATCTGACATTCCTAAGTTTGATGGTCGCTCAGGAGAGGACCCGAATAATCAAGTTATGACTTTCCATCTTTGGTGCTCGTCCAACTCATTGATGTATGACTCCATAATATTACGAATTTTCCAATGAACTCCCAGGGGTTCGGAAGAAATACGGTACATTGAGTTACCATGGGGATTATTTAATGACTTTAATACCTTATCCATGGATCTCTTAACACATTACCAGTTTCCAACTTGAAATGAGACGGGAACCAAAATTTAGAGTTATTTTAAACAATCTTTTTCCATTCATATTTTTTATCACATCCATGAGTGGAGGAGGAGAACATGCTTGATCAAAGTCCCCCTTCCTAATCAATGGTTGGCTGATTGGTTTACCAAATCACTCATTTGGCCCATCACCCATGATATGTCTATGGGAGGTGTCTTCACTGAAGAGCAGGCGATTAGTGGTGCTCAGTATCTAGATATCATTTATTTGCAAATGGGCACACTTTATGACTTGATCCGTGACGCTCCTCGTCCTTCCACAAATCATACCCCAACACCTCCAATAGTTTTTCATGCTGCTTATGGTGTGATTGCCACCTTTCATTCTGAGACTTAGTCTACACATGCTAGTCATACCAATCCCAAATATACCACTTCTAATGTACAAAATACTCTTACTCCTACTCCTCCTTCTGGTAAAACTTCTAAAATTAATTCCGTTAAATCTACACCTACCGAAAAAAATCAAAATAAAAAGAACAAGAAGGATAAGAATAAGGATGACAAAAAAAAAAATCAATAATTTGAAAAATCCAAAACATAGTCTATTGATGAGAAAGATAAATGTAAACCTAGTTACCCTTGACTTATTTGTGGTGACAATCATTATATGAAACATTGTCCATGACGCGTTGAGGTTACTAAGCTTCTGCAAGGGACCGGGAAGCCTTCTACACTTATCATCTTGTCCCAACCGTTTCCTTCTCAATAGTAGGCCCAATTGGTCATTCATGACCAACCCTCTCCTTCTACCTCATCCTATGTCCTTATGTGCACTGGTGACTCCAAGAACAACGAAGTTGCAGTCGCAAATCGAGCCAAAGATTACTCTCCATCGAAAGAGAACATTGATGATATACCACCTTCGTTGGTTCAAATTCCTCCTCCAACTTCACCTCCAAATGGTAGTCTTCATTTAGAACGACCAGGCCTAGATACAGTTATTCATCCTTATCCCAAGGGCATTGTTTGAAAGTATTCGTTCAATCCTCATGCTCGTGATGCTCAAGACTATAGTATTGTAGAATACCTTGCACAAGCACCCTATGCGATGTTGGCTCTCGAAGTCCTTCAAAGTTTTAGTACTAAATGAAAGGCGTTGTTAAAGGCTATTGGTGGAATTGATCCTACCAATACTAATTTAATAATCTTTGACTTGAAATATGACATTCCAAGGATTCCTTCTCAATTAGTGTTTCAGATCCAAGTTGTTGTGGAAAACAAGAATATCTGTAGAACCATTATTTATGAAGGACGCTAGACTTGCGCAAGCACCCTATGCGATGTCGGCTCTCGAAGTCCTTCAAAGTTTTCCTACTCAATGGAAGGAGTTGTTAAAAGATATTTGTGGAATTGATCCTACCGATACTAATTTAATAATCTTTGACTTGAAATGTCACATTCCAAGGCTTCCTCCTCAATTAGTGTTTCAGATCCAAGTTGTTGTGGAAAATAAGAATATTTGTAGAACCATTATTGATGAAGGAGCCTCAACCTGCATTATGTCCATTACTTATTGTAAAGTTATTGGCTCTCCTTCCCTTACCGAGTTACACAATACTCTTAAGGCCTTCAATGGTACATGTTTTAAGCCTTACGACGTTCTTCCTTTGTTGTCTATTATGTTGGAAGGTAAATCGATCAATGTCGAGGTTGAGGTCTTTGACACACCTCTTGATTATAACCTTCTACTTTTTCGTAGTTGGATTGATTCCATGCACGCAATTGTGTCTACCTTTTTTGGTGTGCTACGTTTCCCGCACCAAGCAAAGATCATTACTGTCGATCAAATAGACTTCTTTAATTCCGATTCTTGTACTAGTAACATTTTGTTTATCTCGAAGACACCTCCCGGTTATGAGAATGTCAGCGTGGGTCTTTAAAAAGACTCAACTTTGATGGGTACATTTCTTATTCCACCACCCGATATGCCTCCTCCTTTTGTCACTTTGATTAACATTATCTGAACCGTTTTTTGTGAAACCCCCGAGTCGTATGACCCGTGCGTAGTACCTAACTCTGGTGATTATCTTCGTTATGGAAATCACATGCCTTTAAGTCCAATCAAATTATCTTATCAAGCTATTCAATCGACAACTTCTTCTCCTCCTTCTCTATGTGATACATCTCTTGATCCCTTTCACATGATATTTCCTATTGATGAGATGATCATGGCATTAATTTATAAGGAATACACTCCATGGGATTATGGGCATCATCATTCTATCCTCTTCCTAGAACGTGATATCATAGTGAGTTACCAATGGATTTCAACTCTGTCGACTGTTTTTTTTATTTCTTCTCTTCCTGAGTCAACATATAATGTTTTGTATGAAGGGAACTTGAGTAAAATTTCACCTACCATTCCTCTTGACATTGTTGGGTATGTGTTATATTCTTTGCATGAGTAGTAGTGTCTGAGTGTCTACGCCAGGTGCGCATGTGGGTTAGAGGGGGGGGCGGTAGGGCCCCCCTCAGGGGGTGCAGGGGGGCGGAGCCCCCCACGTGGAGGTTTTGGGACAACACCCCCAAATTTTTTTTTTTCACTGGGATGACATATTTTCAGGACGACATATTTTCGGGATGACATATTGTCGGGATGACATATTTCCAGGACCACATGATATTTAGCTGGTTTTTTGGCACATGGTTTTTTGCCAATGGTTTTCTATTTCCGGTTAAGGAATTAGGTTTTTGGACTAATCCAGGTCATTGGTTTAGGGTTTTGGGTGTCACTGGATCCTATATGTATATTGTATTGTAAACAATGTAACACAATGTATGAATATAATATATGTTGGTTTTCCTGGTTTGGGTTTCCAGGTGAAAAACTCTGTGTAATGTTTGTATTTGCCATTGTATCTTTTCTGTTCTTTTCTGAATATCAATTTGCAGTAGATATTGTAGAAGGTTAGAATTTACATTTGGTATCACAGTTTTATTGGCTTCAGGGGGATGCCTTTGTCATCAAGGGTTTGGCTCGGGACTGTGATAAGCCTTGTTACAGTGGGAGATCTGCAGTATTGTTTTTCAAGTGAAAAGAAATGACAAGAAATTCGAAGATGGAGATCGATAATTTTAATGAGAAAATCTTTGAGCTGTGGAAGCTCAAGATGGAAGATCTTTTGGTGGATAGATATCAGTGGATCGCGGTAGATCTAGGTATGGCACCTACAGGAACTTTTGCAGATTACTGGAGAAAGACAGATCAGAAGGCAAGGAGCACAATTATACTGTGTCTCTCTGATTCAGTATTACTGAATGTGTCAAAGGAAGCTATAGCCAAGGATTTATGGGAAAATTTGGGGAAGTTCTATCAGTCTAAGTCCCTGATAAATAAACTATTCCTGAGAAAGAAGTTGTATAACTTGAGGATGAGAGATGGAGACTCGGTGGTAGAGCATTTGAACGCCTTCAATACTGTGGTAAGTCAAATAGTATCTAATGATATTAAAATTTCAGATGAAGATAAATGTATCAGTTTGTTGTGTTCTTTACCAGACTCATGGGATAGTCTGGTTGTGGCCATAGGTAGTAATACAACTTCTTTGAAGTTTGAAGAAGTGGTCTCATCCTTGTTGTCATAGG
>JASDQU010107605.1:95339-107445 GCA_032191745.1 Picea mariana
ATATGTGACCTTCCCTCTACTGAGACAGAAAATGTGGTAGAGGATTCATTACCTGATGAATCCCTCTTTCTAATCAGTTCTGATGACCTATGGTACATAGATATTATCATCTATCTCCAGGCTCAAACTTTTTGGCCTGATATCTCTAGTACAGATCATCGTTGTATACGATATCAAGCTTGTCAATACATAATCCTTAGTGATACCCTTTACCGCCTTGGTATTGATTCCATATTTAGACGATGTCTCACCTATGATGATGTTGAGGAAGATTTGAATGGATGTCAATCTGGATCATGTGGCAGTCATATGTCTGGGTATTCCACTACCCTAAATATCTTACAAGCTGGTTATTTTTGGCATTCATTGTTTAAGGATTGCATTATTGTTGTCCATAAATGACACGGTTGTCAAATTTATAATAGTAAGATATGATCTCACCCTACTCCTCTTCACCCTGTAGTTTTCATTCATCCATTCGCTAAATGGGGCATTGAATTCATGACATGTAACCCTCACTCAGTCGGGGGGCATGGATACATTATTGTAGTTGTGTATTATTTCACTAAGTGGGTCAAGGCGATGCCTACATTTGATAACACAAAGAAAACTGTAGTGTTGTTCATATTCAATCATGTCATTACTCAATTTGGTGTCCCTCAATCCATCGTTACTGATCATGGTAGTCATTTTCATAATTTTATGATGTATCAACTTACTGAAAAGTTGGGTCTTCACCATAAAAACTCAACCCCCCATTATCCATAGGGCAATGGCCAGGTTGAAGAAATTTAAAAAGTTATCACTACTATGCTTCGACGGATGGTAGGAATTCATAATTCAAATTGGCACACAACGTTGTTCTCAACATTATTGGCCTATCAGACATTCGTCCAGTCTTCCACGAGATTCACACCTTTCCGGTTAGTATATGGTATCGAAGCAATTTTTCGATTGAATATGAAATACCATATTTAAAATTAGTCGTCGAACTTCTCCCTAATACCTATGCTGAAGAGGAACATCTTTTGTATTTGATGCAATTAGACGAGACCCGTCATGATGCTACCTTAGTTATTGAAACTCAGAAAAAACGTGTTAAATCCCAATATGACAAGCATGTCAATCTACGTGTTTTTCTGAAGGTGATCTAGTTCTTCTTTAGGATCAAGATCGTGATTTGCTAGGGGCCAGTAAATTCGAGCCCATGTGGCAGGGTTCTTATATTTTGAAATGAGTTTTGGAGAAGGGAGCTTATGAGCTAGTAGATTATGATGGAGTCCCTTTGAGTGAACCCAAAAATGGGATTTACTTGAAGAAGTACTATGCTTAAATCATTTTTTCATGATTGTTGTGTATTTTTAGTGTATTATACTCTTGTGTGATTTTTCGTTGTTTGGTTCTGCCTTTCGATTGCTTACCTTACATTGTTATTGGTTTCTAGATGTTGGTGTCTTAACTACCCTACCTTGGCTTTGATGATGGCGCTAGTCACAGTACTCAAAACTTAGCATCTGCTGCTTGGGCAATATATGCTCCTATGGATGAATTGATTAGTCTACATGTTGTATGCCTTGGTCATGCAACCAACAATATTGTGAAATATAGTGCAGTCATCGAATTATTGACTGACATTGTTTCACTTGGAATCTATCATCTTGTTGTACAAATTGATTCACAGTTAGTGGTACTACAGTTGAGTAATGTTTATTCTATCCGAAGTCCTACATTGTTAAGGGTATATTTACGAATTATCCTCTTAGAACGTCATTTTGATTACATTGAATATCAACAAACTCCTAGATGTCTAAATACATTAACAGATGCATTGGATAATTATGTGTTAGACATACATTTGAGACATTTATAAAATCCAATCACATTTCTGTACATACAACAAGTAAATCGGTAGGAGCCTCATATTAATAATGATAAAAGTTTACAAAAATTGTTTTGTCTGAAGACCAAAATATAAAAAATGTTAAGCACATGGATTCATATACAATAGAGCATCAAGGATGTTGCTCGCTATAACACACAACTTCCTGTGCTAGTCTATGGAGAAATCAAACAATGGATGCAAACATGCCCACTCTGTGGCATTGATAATGCCTAGGAATATCATCTATAAAGGCATCTGTGATATTCATTGTGAGTCCCTCCATATTGTTTTCTATGGTCTCGAAGTCAACAACAGCTACTCCTTGTATCACACCTCTCTCCCCTCGCCTCTCGATAAGAGATGAACCTGGAGGACGATAAGGTCCCACATCTTCTTTTTTGAAGAGCATTTGATTAGTTATTGGATAAACAACATCAAAAAGATTTTATATCTTTAAAACTAAAAAAAACATGATATAAACAAAATTTCCTTATTACCTGTGTCCCCCCATTAGGAACCTTTGAGAAGAGATAGATCTGGATATCCAAAGAATTCTAGCCCAACATATGCATAATCATCGACCATGCGCATTTGAGTTCTCAAACAGTCGAAGATGACATCGTTATACTTAATGATTGGACCAACTACATGTTGGGCCATGAGGTCCACCCACCTCCTCATTCTCAGATCCTATGGAGAAGGTATACCCCACTCTACCTGCAAGTGTAAAACTGGGACACTCTCTAGGAAGAAGGATACCAAAATCAACCCATATCCGAATTGTTTCAACACACCACTTATGCAGTTGGTAAGTTGTTTTTTCATACTTTTAAGAATCCATTCACACTAGTTGAAGACTTGGGGCTCCATAGAATCCAATCCATACTGAAAATATCTCTTTAGAGCCATATGGGGAGCTGCACTCCCTATCATCTGAGCTATCATATAGAGGATGGTCCGAAGAAGCAATTCTCGAACATCCCTAATAGCAATTTTATTGCTATGTTTTTGGGTATTCTACACACTATGTTCACTGATGTAGTGGTTCATAGGCTCACCTCCACCCCTACTACATGTGAGAGTCACCCATGATCTACAACGATCCAATCTTGTTAATAAGTAGATATCCTCGATATCTATAGTGAGTGTGTGGGCACCCACATGAAAATCTTGCTCATTCAGATCCCACATGTGAACTGATTACTCAAGGAGTCTCAACTAGGCCCTCATACCCTGAATCTTGAAGAATTTCTACAACCCACACTACCAAAGGGCCATCATTATTCTTGGGTCATTCCCGATGAAGTAGTCTTCTTCTTTTTGCCCTCTCTCATGCATTCCAACATATTGACCTTGGAAGACCTACCAATGAACCATAAAAAGAGATTAGCAACATAATTTTATTTCTTGGGCATTTTCCCTTTTTGGATTAATCTTTTGAAATTTTGGGTTGTGGTCGTCGCAGGCATGTACCTTCGCATAGTGTGGTGTTTTCACAGACTAGCTATAGTGCCTCCTACAATGATCCTATATCGTCGCAGGTCCTGATATAAGGCACCTGCGACAACCTCGATGCATGGGACACCCCAAAAAATCAACACAAAAGAACATTTTTAACCAATGAAAATCAAATTTTAAACCATGAAAATATGAGAGTAGATGAATATTACCTTTTCTGTGGAGATGATTCTCAAAATGATCATTCCTGCACTCTGCAATCCGCAGTTGAAAATCGAGGTAAAAAGAGGCTTTGGAGCAATGTTTGGGTGAAGTTACAAATGAAATAGTGAAATGTGGTTTTTACCTATTTTATTGATTTTTATTACTTTTTATTGGTATAATACATTATTTTTTGTTCTTCATCCAAACCCTAAAGTCCTAACAACTTTGCAAGTGATTGGTTTTTTTCATATTGAAAAAATCTAGAGGTGAAATGTTGGAACATGGGTCCACGTTTTTGGTTTTTTTCTATATTTGTTGCATATACAGATCCTTTTAGGGGTTTTCAGGAAAAACTCCAAGAAGAGTCTTGATTCTTTCTCATGCTCATGAAACCACGAGAATGTAATATGTTAGGAGTAAAATCTCTCTATGGCTAGGGTAAACCACAACAGACATGTATGACTGCAGAAATCAACTCAATTCCAACATATACTATATAAACTAATGTGCAAGAGAGATAAGAAAGAGGCCTACCTCGTCAAAACGTTTGATGATGTCCATCATTGAGAACCTCGACCCAAAGATTTATACCTGCAACAAGTTCTCAACAAACAAGCAGAGCAAGCATATAGTGATAATATAACAAGTTAGCACATTAGATAACATAATCCATCAATATACAAAACAGACATGTGCATGGATCATAAAACATATATTTGCAAGATATCAATTGGACGAGAAAGGGGTATTTATATTAATAAATGATCAACAGAAGTGAAACATTAAAGAATTCCCTGTTTGCATGGTTTAGAACCAAGAAACTGAGTTCCTTCCAAATGGGCCTCCACAACTTCAATCCTCCACCAAAGGCAAGCTCATATAAGGGAGACGAAGAGGTTGTCCATCGGTAAGGGAAGAACTTGGGGGTTGAACATTGTGTTCATACTTAAAGGAAAAAGGGATGGAAACTCAATAATGAAGTAATAATTTCTCTAGAGTAACTTTTATCTCAAAGCTGAATTCTCTCCCCTTTTCCATAACTCAGAATTGGATTCCTTTTAGCCTGCAAAATAAAATTGAAGGGCCGATTCAGAATGTTTCTAGTATATGGAAGGCCAAGGATCAAAGATCTCTTGTCGTGACATGGAAACCCAACATTTAATTTTTATTTTCTGGCAGAAATCCCAATGTACATGGGTTGTAGTGGAGTAGCCAACATATATGCTTGTTGTATATCTTGCAAGGTGCATACAAGTGGAAAAATATTTATTTTTTTCTATGGATTCAACA
This sequence comes from Picea mariana, assembly GCA_032191745.1. Classification (NCBI taxonomy): domain Eukaryota; kingdom Viridiplantae; phylum Streptophyta; class Pinopsida; order Pinales; family Pinaceae; genus Picea; species Picea mariana. The sequence continues at coordinate 100,174 of JASDQU010107605.1, forward strand.
ACCAGGGAAAGTAAGTCTTCATAGGGAAATGGAATAAGGCCCTCTCTACAAGATTACATAGGGTGAGGCAAATCTTTCTCTAACAGATGCCCCCTAATGTGTGAGGTCAGAAGAGTATCTGTGATGGTTGTAATGTATTATAAATAGACTATAAGTAGAGTGGTAGAGGAGCCATTGGATGAACTCAATTGCTCATTACATTCTGCAATAACTTTGCATACATGGCTGCCAAGAATACACTGCATATCGATGTGAAAAATATACCAAAGAAGTGTCTGTGACCATGAATAGGAAAATAGAAATGTGGTTACATGCCAATATATGTCATAGTCATGAACAAGTCCTGGTAAAACTAGTATCAAAATCAATCTGAACATATTTGTATACCATGGAGTACAATCTGATCTCCCATGATCAACAACTCAGAAAAGTTGCATCCACATAGTGATTTCTTCAAGTCTTCTACACAATCTGCCAAAGGTGAAAGTCTACATCATTTGAATAAATGATTTGGGGTCAAATAAAATGAGACATCATTTGATTACCGGTCATTTATGTATACCATTAACAAACACAAGACAACCTATCGATAATGAAAGTAGGTATCAAGGCATTGAGTACATTCTTACAAGTGTGAATAGAGAAGTCATTGTCGAACACCTGAAGAATTCATCGATTAAGAGACATTAATGTATTCCCAACTGTCGATGGTGAGAGAGCCTTCCACTGATGACTGCAAGCCTCAAGGTACTCATAAGACTCTAGGTCTCATTTCTATAATAAATGGGTTGATGTCGATGGAAAAAGACCCGCTGAAAGGAGAGAATTTAGGAATCTCTCATCAGTCAGCACGAGGTACAAAGCAAGAGCTTCATGATTTGGTGGAAATCGAATGAAGAACAAGTTCACGAACCAATGACCTGATGTGTCTTTTGCATGTGCCAAGTGAAATCGGTACATGAAAAAGACCCTCTGAATAGCAGCCAATGATAAAAAATGATGACAAAGGTGAGGAAACCACCAATAAGGCTAATGGAATCCAAGGCATTGCACGAATCCCAATTTGTGAATAGATGTCTTTGTCGTCGAACACAAGGGAAACCACCCAGTCAATGACCCATGATGAAATGTCGACTATTGGCCTCAAGGTGACCTACCAATGATGAAAGTAGGGCCAGGGTGCATGATAGGACTAAAGTATCATGTGATTTTGAGGCAAACCGAGGGTATGACTGACATGAAAAGTCAAGAGTTCTAGGGAGTGGTCGACACAGGTTGATAGACTTCCTTTGAACAAGAGCATGAGGCATATGGTATAATCTGGTAGCATAGAATTAATTATGTAACCATGAGATGCAGGAGGCATCAATAATGTTCTCTATAGGGACTGGAAGAGTAACTAGTCAGTAGATAAGACTGTGTAACAAGATCATCTTCTTAAAGCCATGCTAAACCCAAAATTATCATGACAAGTGGACTCAATAAATTTGTGCTATGTTCAAAGGTGACACGACTGTTGCCAAATATAATATAGTACTCCCTTCCTACCTGATTTTTTTTTTTTCATAACAAATGAATGTTATGATACAGAGGAGGAAACAAGTGTCACAAGTAATAAAAACTAGTTCCAGGAGTGGAACACACCTATTATCAATGTAGGGAAGTGCATGCGGGAGATGGACACTCAGGGAATGTTCCCTCCTAGGTGTACGGTGTCAAATTACAAAGGATATAAACAAGTCTCTTCTTGGTTGAGGATGCAAAACTGTTTAGGAAAATGATTTATAACGCAAAGCAAGAACCGACTATAGGATCAATCACAACTTAACACAAAAGAATGTCCTTTTTTATGTCTTTTAGTCTACTTGGTGTAAAAAAGGGGTAAACTTGTGCCAAGTATATGTCTTTTCTTTTAAGGTTTAATCTATTATTAGGTTTCTTTTCAATTCACTAGATAACCATAGCATAGATAGGATCACTGAGAAATACACAATCACAAGAGACACATTATTTATGCTAGGAAGCCCTCATGGGGGAGAAAACCTAGCAAAAACTTCCTTAATATAGATAGGCAATACAATGCCAAGAGATAAATCAAAGAATACAAAAATTCCTCTCCCAAGAATGCACCTCTCTCTCTCTTCCTTCTTCTCCAACTGCAACTCCAAACTTGCGCTCTAATGAACAAGTGAGTCAGTGAACAAATGAGGCACTGACCTCTCTTATTTATATAATCTGCAAGGTGTTGACCTAAGGTGTCTTTTCACTGGCAGGGCCAACATCTCAATATGGGTGGTTATAACCACTTTAATATATTCTGGGGCCAACTTCGTATTTAGCATATTACAATTAGGGTTTGACCAATCCGCAAAAGGGGATTTGGTCATTTACAATACCTAACATGATCAATCTGGAGAAGGGGATTGATCTATTGAATAATAATCAATAATAAATAGAATACTCTTTATAGTTACATTATTTCAACACTCCCCCTTAACAATAAGGGTATTCTACAACAACATTAGGCGAGAGAGAAGGAAACATCATCAACAACATCTTGGAACACTGACTAGCATATCTATAAATCATCAAAAAAATTTCTCATCATCATCATTCACAGCATGGAGCTGGAGTAGAATAATCATTCTTCTTTAGAATGAGGCTAAAGTAACATCATGATCATCATCTTCAACAAGAAGCTAAAGTGGCATCATCAACATAACCTTTAGCAAGAAACTAAAGTGGCATCATCAACATCTTCATCAACATGGATTAATATAACACTAATACATAATCATCATTAATAACAAAAGAAACACAACACAAAGGATGGAGCATCATCAGCATTAGCGTTGGGCTGAGAGTCTTCAGCACGAGGCTGGCATCACAACATGAAGCTGGAAATACATCATCACAAGACGAGGTTGGCACATCATCACAACATGAGGCTGGCATCATAACACTTAATCTGGCACATCATCACAACACAAGGCTGGAACATCATCACAAAAATTAAGCTGACATGTCATTACAACAATTAAGTTGGTGCATCATCACAACAATTAAGCTGGTGCATCATCACAACAATTAAGATGACACATCATCACAACAATTAAGTTGGAACATCATCACAAACATTAATCTGGAACATCATCACAACAATTAAGCTAGCACATCATCACAACAACTAAGTTGGCACATTATCACAACAATTAAGATGGCACATCATCACAACAATTAATCTGACACATCATCATTTTGTGGTACTCTGAGAGTCCCTAAGGAGCTGCCCAGGAATCATAAGATTTGCTAGGATATAAAATCCTAATGGATATACCACATGGTACTCTGACAAACCGTCCTTATCAGACCTTTTGGATTTGCCCAGGAATCATAAGATTCCCTAGGATTATGAAAATCCTAACGGATCTACCACTATTGATCAGGATAGCATAGTATCATCAACACTACTCCCGCTTTCGAGGAAGGTCCTTTCAAACTATACCAATCGTGTCTTGAAAGTATTTAAACTTTACATGAGACAGAGGCTTGGTCTGCAACCTACTCATTTGAGACAACATATTAGAGTTTTATATCTCCTCTCTGCATCATATCATGGATGAGGTGATATCAGATCTCTATGTGCTTCAACTCGTCATGGAACACATGTTTCTCCATGATTTTTATACAATTTGGTTATCACATAGAATTAGGATGGCTTCCATATCTAGATCAAATAGATTGGTCAACAACATTTGTAGCCATATGGCTTCACAAATGGCAGAACATGCAACAATGTATTCCACTTATGTTGTGCTTGGAGAAATATTGAATTTCTTCCTACTCTAGATATCATTGCTGACCTCATACAAAAAAAACATCCTAAAGTGCTCTTTCTATCAGAAACACTTTCAGTTCATTCTGAATCAGTGTAACCACTTAGTCTGAAGTCAAGATCTCTAGTATAATAGAGACAAAAATTCAACGTACCCTTAAGGTATCTCATCATATGTTTTGCACCAACAATGTGAACACGTCTAGGTTCTATTGGATACTGACTCAAGGAAAAACATATACGCAGCCTGGTATTCGTCAAATACATCACTAAACCAGTAATATGTCTTAACAGAGTAGCATCAAACAATTCTGACGAGGTATATACTAGGAGCTTCAACTTCGTTTTCATGGGTGTGTACATGGATTTTCATTTCAACATGTCAACCCTTTTCAATTTTAACTACGTACTTCCCTTGCTTAAGGAATATCTTCTCTATGCTTTGCCAAACTTCAAGACCTAAGAGATAATGCATTTAGGTCTTCCATCAAAATATGTGGTGAGCTTCTTCGGCAATCTGTGATGATATTTTTTTCATCTTGTCAAGAATACATTATCTACATATAGTAGTAACATCAATGGATCATCATTCATAACCTTGAGATAAAGGTTAGAATCAACTTTACTCTTGGTAAATCCCAAGCTCTTCCGGAAACTGTAAATTCTTCCATATCAAGATCTAGGAGCTTGATTCAATACATACAGATCGTTCTTCAACTGGAATACATGAGTCTTTCTATCTTCAATCTTCAAATCATTTTTTCTCATTACATTGTAACAATTTGGTACACTTTCTCACCTGCAACTCAATCTACACAATCATGTGCTAGCTCTATGTGCTTTCCACAAATCATTAGCTGTCTCACTGATTGAGAGTATGTCCTCTCCTCTTTTTGCAACTGTTCCTTCTGGAACTGGGACTCTACACATACACCTTCTCTAAATATGAGAATCGTTGCTCGATTATCACCATGAATGCTGAAATATGGGAGTAATTCCTATACTCCATCATGGCAACAAATTCATCTAAAATTGAGAGTGGCTCAATAAATGATACTAAAGATAACTCTTCTTCTCTGATGGAGGTAACTCTATCTTTCATTGTAGTCATGTCTCCAAGACCCAACTAATGTATTGCACCAACTTCCACTAAATTTTTAAATATGTGAATTCCTCCCCTTGCATATCATACTATATATGAATCATGGTTGTTCTGGTTGTCTTCATAAATACTAGAACTATTTCTTCAATAAGTGTTTCATCATAGTATTCTCCCTCTTGCTAGGATAATTCTCTGGACACCCATCAGGCCTTGAACATCTACAACATGTTTGATCTGTATAGAATTCTCTTCTAGTCTCACTGAAGAATCCATATCCTATTCTTTTTTACTATCTTCCTTCTCCATTACTAAGACAAGGGAATCTTCTGAGGAGATTTCATATCTCCGAGAAGTTTCTAAAACTACGACCTAGTATTCTCACGATGTCTCTCTCCCATTCCTGTAAGTTGTCTCTTAATCTAATCCTTTCTAAGATCAAGCATACTCTTGATTTCTTCTGATTCCACAAGGAATTCATTATCTCTTATAGGGTATACCTGGTGTTGAATACCAATTATAAATATGAAAGACAAAGTCAGGATTTAAATGAGATTTTCTTCCCGTTCTAATGTTCGATCATCTTTAGAGCCTTCTTATCCTTTCAATCAATATTCATTTGAGATACTCTGAATCTCAAGAGATGTCTTATTCTTCATCTTCTTTGGCACATGAGTGTATATGGTCATATACGTAGTCTTCTTCATGTCTCATATAATATGTTGCCTTCAACAAGCTTCATTATAGCTTCCTCAGGGTTATCAACTTTGACCTGAAATAAGGTCAATAAGAAAGAATAATACTCTTTTGATAATAGTAGATAAAACAATAGCAAGAATAATAATCACAGTAGCTCCTTTAGAGCTATCACTTGTGACCTGTTTGAAGTAAAGATCAAAAGTAAGAAATATAATAAAAAATGAGGTCAACACTGTTACAGTGTTGTGATCAAACATTCCTCCATGGCAACCTGGAACTAACACAAGAGATTTCTCCTAGAGGAGATGTTAGATTGTATCAGGAAAATGATTGCATTAATCATTTATCTCAATATTATCACATGCTAGAAGGTATAGTACTTGTCAAAGACTATTTATCAACTTGTCATGTGCAACTTTGAATCTTATAAATTTAATTAATGAAACCTGGAACCTAGAGCCTTGTCCTGAAGAATGAGTGTGTTGCTTCTCTTCCAAGTCTTCTTCACTCAAGATGATGAGTGATTTCTTCAACCTGTCTTCTTGTACTAAGACAATATGCTATCTTGATAGAAGGTTGGGTTAGAGAATAAACTCTATGTTCTTAACTTTAATCCATCTAATACCTTGACTTTAATTTTGATCAACAGTTAGTATGATGATCATAGCTACAACATGAAACAATGATAAAAATAATGTCATAACAAATAGATTCATATCCGAATAATCACACCTGGGTTGCATAATTCATCTGAATGTGTTGGATCTTGAGATCCTTCTGGATCTATGGTAAGAGATCCCTTCTCCTGTAAATACCCTTTAAATCTTAACAATTTAATCATATGTGAGTACATACCACTGATAACATTTGCAGGTAGTGGCACCATCTGGTAGCAGTGACAATGATCACCAACTCTTAAAAACATCAAGGGTGACTGCAACTGGTACTACAGTTGATACTTCAACTAGTACTGCAACTACAATTGATACTGCAACTAGTTCACAGACTCCAACTGCAACTGCAATTTAGGGTTTTATGAGGAAACCCTATTTTTTCAAACTTCAAATTTTAAAATTTTGATCATGGGGATAGATGCCCGGAGATGATATGAGTAAGCTCATGTAGTCAGATTTCTGAAAATCCAAATTTTACCCCCTCAAACTTGACCAACGGATTTCTTGACTCATGCTTCTGGTTTTCTAGTACTTCTAGTTTTCTGGTACTTATGGTACTCTGGTACTTCTAGTTTTCTGGTACTTTTGGTACTTTGTGCAAACTATGGTTTCACTTTCTGAGAGATATAACCACTAAAAAGGTGTGATGAAGGTGACAAGGAATTCCTTGGGTTAGGGCACACTTTTCTAGATGGTTTTGAGGTTAAAAATCTTCTTCAATAAAAGCCTTAATTTTCATGTACGACAATAGTAATGTTTTTCTTCTTCTTGTGAAATATGCTCTCTTCAGTTTTGATACCATGTTAAGGTTTAAGCTATTATTAGGTTTATTTTCAATTCACTAGATAACCATAACATAGATAGGATCACTGAGAAATACATAATCACAAGAGACACATCATTTATCCTAGGAAACCCTCATGGGGGAGAAAACCCAAAAAAAACTTCCTTAATATAGATAGCCA
>JASDQU010107605.1:111229-123533 GCA_032191745.1 Picea mariana
TAGATAGCCAATAAAATTCCAAGAGATAACCCAAAGAATATAGAAAGTACTCTCCAAAGAATGCACCTCTCTCTCTCTTCCTTCTTCTCAAACTGCAGCTCCAAACTTGCGCTCTAATGAACAAGTGAGTGAGTGAACAAATGAGGTGCTCGTCTCTCTTATTTATACAGTTTGGTAAGTGCTGAACTGGTGTGTCTTTTCACTAGCAGGGCCAAATTCTCAATCTGGGTGGTTATAACCACTTTAGTATATTATGGGGGCCAACTTCTCATTTAGCATATTACAATTAGGGTTTGACCAATCCACAAAAGGGTATTTGGTCATTTAAAATACCCGGCATGATCAATCTGCAAAAGGGGATTGTTCTACTAAACAATAATCAATAATAAATAGAATACTCTTTGTAGTTACATTATTTCAAGATTTTCAAATCTAATTTACGAGTGAGAAAACAACAATTTCACTCAACCATCTTTTCTATTTTTGGTAACGAGTCAGAAAAAATATTAACTAAGACTCACGACCTTTCAAATCCAATTTAATGAGTGTGAAAGGGACAAATGACTCAGCAATATTTTCTCTTTTTGAACGAGTCAGAAAATAGCTTAACTTAGACTCATTAGGGATATTCTAGGCATCCAGTCATGGGGGAGGCTAAGGCTCTCGTGTAGACCTTCTTTGGAATGCCAATATCTTATGAAGAACCGACACAAGCTTGGGAAGACCCAAAGCTCTTCAAGTTGAGGAGTTCAAAGTGATACTAGAGGTTATCGTCTCCATGATATATCGGATAATGTCTCTTCTAGGAAAATACATAGGTGGAGGCATTGGATACCCCACAATGCTATCCCAAACAAAGGGAACCTTGTCAAGAATTGGAGGGAGAGAAATCGAGAAGAGTAAAACTCTCTCTTGTTCAGAAGGTGAAGTAGTAGAAATGTTAAGGACATGGAATATATGGTATAGAACTAGAACTAGAAGAACGAGATCGACCAAAAAATGCATTTGCGCGACCTCTTCCTTAGACTTTTAACTCTCCAAGAGAAGAGTGGGGTCAATCAAAGATTTCATCGATACGACCAATTCCTCAACCATTGGTTGAATAGGATGCGAGACAACAAGGTCAAGAGGTGCATTACCCCCAAAAACAGGAGTGTTATCGATCGACGATTGCATCAACACGACCATTGGTTGAACAAGATGCGATACAACAAGGTCAAGAGATGCATCACCCCTGAACATAGGAGCGGTGTCATTCGAAGATTGCCTCAACATGACCACTGGTTGAACGGGATGTGAGACAACAAGGTCAAAGGATGCATCAACCCCTAAAGGAAAAGGGGTGTCAGTCGAAGATTTCATCGGCATCACTGTTGTATCAACCAAAGAAGGAACAAATTGTTGTGAAATCATAGATGCCTCAGAACCCAAAGGACCCTTAGGTGAGCCCCACTCTTCTGGTCTCCCAGCAGTAACATGACACAAATGAGTAAGGTGACTTCTTTCACAAGTCCTGCAAAGGAATCTCAGCTTACGTTTGAGATGTCTAGGATTCTCAATCATATTAATGCCCCCAACATGAGTTTCAGTGGTTGGTGACATGCTCCCAGCATGAATTTCAGTGGTTGGCGACATGCTCCTAGCATGACTTGCAGAGGCTAGTAAAAAATCTCCAACATGACTTGCAAAGGTTGGTGATGAATCGCCAACATGAATAGTATAGGTTGGTGATGTACGTGTAGTGTAAGTAGAAGTGACTAGACATGTGGCCCTAGCATGACTTGCAGTGGCTGGTTGCAGGTCTTCAACATGACTCACAGAGGTTGTCAACCAATCTTCGACATGACTAACAGAGGTTGGTGATGTAATGCCAATATGACACGTAATGACTGGGCTTGTGCCCACAACATGACTTGCAGCAGATAGTTGTAGGTCTTCAACATGACTTGCAGATGTTGTTGACCAATATCCCACATGACTAGTAGAGGTAGGAGATGCAGATCCAATATGACTAGCAGTGGCCGAACTCACGGCGGTGATGAATTGCAAAATTTGAGACCAAGGTCCAAGGAAAGATTGGTTATGAGAAACTATAGGCCAGGAAGGATCCTGGTTTACACCTTGTCCCTATCTAGCAGGATAGTATCCTCCTCCCTACTGATTCATAAAGGGTTGTAAGGGTGTTGACACTGAAGTAGATGTATGTGAAGATACAAAAGCATGATAAGGATTACTTGAGTGAGGATACATGTTTCCCCCAGATGAAGGAACTTCGTTAAGGGGGTTTCCCATAATATAGCAATAAATTCCCCCAGATGAAACACTTGAGGATAGACGAAGGTCTGCCATGGGAAAAGTGTTCGTAGGAACTGACATAGTGAAAGAAGGATAAGTGGATGGAGTGTAATAAGTAGAAATATTTCCTAACTAGGAACTTAATTCTCGCATAGTGGACTCGTAAGAAGGAAGATTCCAACCTCCTAACATAAGAGGTGTTTGAAGGATATGACTCCCACCAAACGAAGAAGGATAATAAGGAGGCATCATGCCCCTAAACCCAAAACTTTTATTTGCATAAGGAGGCGAGATAGAGGATGGCAAGTGAGATGATATATCGGGCATACCATGAGAAAAATGATTAGAGACCCAAGGCATTGACTAAGTATCATAATTGTGCATACCATAATGCAAAGTGGAAGGATTTGTCCCCATTAAATTAGTGAACATCATGGGGGGGGTAGTAGCCAATGAGGGAGGCATAGGGACTCCACTATCCATGATAACAAAGACTTAGTGTGAATACCTAAGGTCAACTAATAATCAAAGAGAACACCAAAAGTCAAACAACCAATATGCATGCATACGGGCTAAAATAGATGAGTGGCCTCCCTCCCTAAAAAAGGTATGTATCATCCAAGAGGGACCTGAGACTCCCTACTAAATATTGGAGGTAAAAAAATCAGTTATAAGGTCCCTCGTGGGCTTAACAACCAGTCGTTCAGATCCCCCCAGAGAGGTAATCCTCCATAAAGGTTGTGTGTTGTCTGATCCCTATCTGACCCAGGGTACTAGTAGAATAACCCCTGCAAGTAACCTATGAGAGAACTAAGTCAAGAAACTAATAAACCACTATATAACCAATGCACAAGTGAGAATCCATAAGTCTGGATCATCGTATGGGTAGGGTAGCAAAGCCCGAAACCTTGAAATCATCACCTCTCATGAAGGTATGGGCACTATCAAGATCCCCAAAAACGAATAAATCACATAAATATATCTAATGCTAGGCGAGTATTCGGGGGATGTGACTTCAACTAACTTCCCGTGACCTCGTGATTAACTTCGATGTGAGAGGAGCCTCATGATCTTACCAGTTATACAATGGGCTTCTCAAATCCCTTTCTCAGACACATATGTTGATTTAATTTCCTTGGAGAAGTTTACTCACAAAATCCTATTCCAAGGCACTAAATCCTAAGCTAGTTTGTGCACAATAGAAAAAAAAATCGTTACTAATAAATTTAAATTAGAGAGTTTATTGTATGGCCGTGATTACTCAAAAAGGCATATGGTGATGAAACCAATGGTGTTATGACTCTGCAAGAAAGTAAATATGAAAATAATGCAAATTTTAACTTTAACTTTTGATGAATGATATGGTCCTAAAAGCGATGCAATTTTCAAATTCAACTCTATGATTCAGAAGTAAAAATGAAATATTTCACTATATGCACTAAGCTAATGATAAAAATTCAAAAGACAAAAAATGCCAATCAATGAAAAATGCCTATTTCTTTGTATTTTCAATATATCAAAACTGAAAATGCATGGACTAAAAAGTAAGTTGATACATAGACCTACTATGTATAAAAAATAGATAACTCAAGAAGTATATCAAGTAGTAAAGTAACTAGCCCAATGTACAAGGACAATAAAAATGAAAATATGAAGAGAAAAACTTTGCCCAAAAATTCAACCAAAAAAGGGTTTCCTGTCATCCCACAGGTACTCAACAGGCACTAGAGACACCTATGAAGTCTTGACAAGCATCAAATCCCACATCGAAAACACCAGACCAAGAAAACAGGAAAGGAAAAAGGTGTACGTGACTGTTTGAGAAAACACAACATATAGACGTAGCTTGTAGTGAGACAACCTGCGTGTATACGTGACTGTCAAGAAAAACAACGCATATATAATTTGAAACAAGGCCATGCAAGGGAGAAAGGATAAAAACTTAGACTGCGAGTGAACAGGAGATCTCAAGCAATGATACAACAAGAACCATAATAGAAACAAGAGCAATCTAAGGAGAAAAGTACTTTGAACCCTGAAAAAGAAGATTCTCCCCAGCAGAGTTGCCAATTGTGTTACGAGGAAAATCTCTCTATGGGTAGGGTGAACCACAATAGACAGGTATGACTACATAAATCAACTCAATTCCAACATATGCTATATAAACTAATCTGAAAGATAGATAAGAAAGAGGCATACCTCATCCAAACATTCGATGACATCCACTGTTGAAAAGTTCAACCCAAAGATTTATACCTGGAACAAGTTCTCAAGAAATAAGAAGAGCAAGCATATAGTGATAATATAACAAGTTAGCACACTAGATAGCATAATCCATCAATATACAAAACAAACATGCCCATGGATCATAACACATATATTTGCAAGATATCAATTGGATGGGAAAGAAGTATTTCTATTAATAAATGATCAATTCAAGTGAAACATTATAGACTTCTGTGTCAGAATGGTTTGGAACCAAGAAACTGAGTTACTTCCAACTGGGCCTCCACCACTTCAATCCTCCACAAAAGGCAAGATCATATAAGAGAGAAAAACAGGTTCTCCATCAGTAAGGGAAGATCATGGGCATTGAACACTATGTTCAGACTTAAAGGACAAAGGGATGCATACTCAATAATGAAGTAATAATTTCTCTAGAGTAACTTTTCTCTCAAAGTTGAATTCTCTCCCATTTTCCATAGCTCAAAATTGGCTTCTTTATAGCCTTCAAAATGCAACTGAAGGGCTAAGTTAGAATGTTTCTAGTATATGGAAGGCCAAGGATCAGAGATCTCCTGTCGTGACATGGAAACCCGACATTTAATTTTGATTTTATAGCACAAATCCTGATGTACACGTGGTGTAGCAGAGTAGCTAGCATATACGCTTGTTGTGTAGCTTGCAAGGTGCATACAAGTGCAAAAATGTTTTTTTTTTTTGTCTCTGGATTCATCAATTAGGGAAAGGAAGTCTACATAGGGAAATGGAATAAGGCCCTCTCTATAAGATAGCATAAGGTGAGGAAAATCTTTCTCTAACATAATCAAGTAGTCTTTTGTCATTTTTTGAACTCGTGATGGTGAGACAAAAAACGAAGCCTATGGAGTATCCTTTAAGCTCTTTTCACACTCCCTAAACATGAAAATATTGTTAATCGACCTTGTTCTTTTCACACTCATAAAATTACTTGAAGAAAACATCCGATGAGCAGTAGATTATCATTTTTTCGGTCTCGTTGAATTAATTTACGAAAAAGGACCCGGTGGAGTTCTCTTTAAGTGTGTTTCAAACTCATTAAAATTGAAAAACCCCTGAGTTTTCTCTCTTTGTACACATTAAATAAACAATGAAAGACCCACATGGGACTGAACCACTCCTTCTTAGGGTTCGTTAAACATAATATGAGGGACTCGTCCGAAGGATGAGCTTACATCAACAAGCATATGTTAACCTCCTGAAGCTTGTGTAAAAATAAAGAGGTACTCACCATAAATGGTGGAAGGAAAATTGGGAAAAAAATGTGTCTCTGTATTTGTGTTAGTGCTAGTAATAGTCACTCTTGAACATGACAACATGCTTCATCATTGTATCTAGGTTGGGAAATCCATTTGTCTCTTGTTTAATCATGTGAATGTCCATATGTCAGGTCCTCCTTGAGTCAATGATACCAAGACCATTATTGTGTTGTTCATATGTTCAGGGGAATTCTAACCTAAAAAAGCCTTCTATCGAGTCGGCCATATGCAGTTATAAATGTTCTACCATGTCAACCTTCCCTGTGTCAGTTTTGAATCAATTCATACTCTGATCTAACTCAAATTTGTTACATATTTTGTGTCATTGATGGAGGATACTCGTGCCTTCCTGTGACGAGTCTTTTCCTGTCGACTTCAACACATTATATAGGTACAATACTTATAAATCATTCAGTACCTTAGAGCCTGCATGCCTCAATGGCAGGTTCCTTCGCTTTCAACAATGGGCTCACATCATTGACCCCTAATTGGAAGATTCCATCGAGTGTTCAATGTCAACTCATTTATTCACATTCGTTGGATTGTACTAGGGTACCTTGGGAGACATTGACATCAATGGTTATTTCCCTCACACTTGTTAATGGTTTTCATTAATGACCAGTAATCGAGTGGTTTCTACCATGTTGGACTTCAACACCTGTAATCAAATGACTAAATTCATACTTAGAGACGATGAAAATGAAGACCCTGGATCTTATCATTTTGGTCCAGGTTTTGACGAAGTATTCATGATTTGTATTGACACATAGATCCACTTTGTATGTCTCGTGGCTATGTCCAAATTTTAGTTCTTTAGAGCATAGATCCACTGCGTATTCCTGGTGGCTATGTTGAATCTTGATGGAATGGATCCACAATGTAAGTTAGTGTCCATGACTCACTTGACACTTATGATTAGGGTCACTTGTAGTCTAAGCATGGGAATGAGTACCTCAGAAATGGTATGATATTATGCAGATGCTTGATTGTTTTCATGTTCCTGATCGATGCGATCCTTGTTTCTGACACACACATTCTACAAAGTATTACAGCTGTCATGAGTTCCAACTTCATATTTTGGGGGGAATTCTCTTACACATTATTTTTTTCACCTCGATGATCACCTTACAAGATGTGTTCATGTTCCCTAAAAATATTAAAATAGACTTTCTCCAGGAGAAAAGTGATTTCACTTCCTATGTCATAAAACCCTATGAAGGAAGGTTGTCGCACCCTACTCTATTCGTGGGATGTGACGATGCCTGATTGTCGCATTCTGCACCATACCTCAGATGCGAAGTCCTTGCATGCTGCCAAGTGTGTAGGGTGCGAAGATGCTTTAATCTTGGGAAAATTCAAATTTCACAAATGTTCTAGAAGGGGATATTCTAGAAGATTAGGTGGCCTCCAATCGGTTTGGATCTTACTCGCTTCTCTGATTTGGTGGGATCATCCTAATATCCTCATCCATCTCTCTTTAACACTATATAAAGAGGGATGTCTCTTGGAAAAGGATAAGGTTGAATAGGATAAGATTTGTGTGGAGATTTCTACTTCCTCTTGAGAGCTTTTCTTTGGTTCTACAAGATACATGGTGGATCTTCTTCATTCAAAGGCTTTGGAGAAAGTGTGTGTGTTGGAGAAAAGGGCCATTGAAAGGGGACCATGCAACATCAAGGATTTTGGTTTTATCCTCCACTTTCATTTTAATATGATACAACGATATGTTTCTTTCCCATAAAACTAGCCTTGTTTTATTATATGATTCCTTGATCACATACAAAGGTGCGTGTTGAGTATATTTTGTTGCTTTCACTTTAGTTGGATTGTGTTCCCTTGCAGTTTCAATATCATAAGAGCATCGAAACGAATCTAGGATGGCAATGGAAAGATGAAACAACATTTAAAAGGTATGTTGTCTATCTCTTGTTAATTAGTAAACTCAATAATTAGAGCCTAGGGAAAGTCTTATATTAGGTTCTGTTTTGTTCTAGTTTCCAGTGGGATCTAGGGAGATCTGTTAATGTCCTCATTTTCGGATTAGTCTGATAAAATTTGTTGCTTCCATATATTGATGAGAGTATTCTTTCAGCTAGATAATAACTTGAAATGATTTTTTCCGAGAGATGACAATAATGTAACCTTTGGAAAATAGTTCTTTAATGCAATTTAATGAGAAATATTCTCGAGCCCTTCACTATTAATGATGATATTTTCGGATCTTGTATGATCAATTATTAGAATTGAGCCATACTTTATGAATATTGGGAAAAGAATGAAGATGGCAGGGACAGATTAGAACAATTTTGAATGTGGAATTTTTCATGAACCCGCCAACTTCAAACCCGTGGTTATGAATGATAAAAAATAAGCTATGTGTTTCAAAGTGGTCAATCAGAATTGTATACAAGAGAAATGAAATAATTAGGGCCTCGATACGCATGACAAGTTTGACGGTCATAATGTAGATCATAGACCTTTGGGTATAAAGGGGAGATCACGAAACTATGAAGATGAAGGATTGAATCCATGAACCCATGAAGTTGCAAAAATGGTTAAGTATGTTATAACAAGGCGGTCAGTCAAACTCATGACATAGCAATGTGAATGGAAATGAAAATTGGTCAACCCGAGAACCCTTTTACTTTTGAAATACGACTAATTATGGTAACTAGAAAGGGATAGAAGAAGGAAAAAAGAAAAAGGGGAACAAGGGTAGGTATAAAAGAGGGAAAATAAATGGAAAAGGGAATTTGGGAGAATAGAAATGGAAAGGAAATTTTAGAAGCATGAATTGATCTAAACATTATTTTATTCCACATGAAACGTACTCGGGTTCCACATGTGGATCCCTTACCTAGACTCTCTTATTCAAATATCATTGAAATAAAAAGACTTGTATCAACTTATGTTTCTCAATGAGTTTTCTATTGATAGTTAATATGATTAAATATTTGTTTAAAAAAACATATTAGAAGTTACTTTGACATGTATATAACTCTCTGTGTGATAAATGTTTTTCTTTGGAAACCTTTATGTCCACGTTTTCCATACCTTAGTGACATGTCTACCTATATAAATATATTTTTCAGTATTAGTTCTCTAAATCATGATGTTTCATATATTTCATATTGTTATCATATGTGTGTATATACACAACTACCCTATAACACCTCCTCTTACTCAAATTTGTATTTTGTAAGTATTGTATCTTATAAAAACAAGCATAACTTAATAACCTTAGCAACATCTATAAAAAGGTAGGAGTATACTTTGTTTTAGATTCCACAATGAATCTCTTCTATAAATCGTGTATTTCGGTGGTGATACATAAAATCATTAAAATAATGAGAATGTATCCGATAAGAATATCTTTATGTAACAAAATGCCTAAATAAGTAAACATGGTTATAATTTTTGAGAGCATTGTTGTAGCTTAACTCTACTAATTTGTATTGACCTATACAGTTTATTTCCTACAATTTTGATTATGTAGTTTCCTTTTGTTTTCCTTCATTTTCTCACGGTCTATTTTGTAATTTCGTAACCTCAATAATAATGACAAAGAACCCTTGTCCTCACATTCCTATAGAATGGTAAAAGTATTCATTCCTCTTTTTATGCATGAAATATTTAAATAATTGCATGGTTGTACGATGCTTAGAAAATATACTATTGTATATGGTAAATTTCATAGTGATAAGACTATGAATAATAAAGAAAAATCACTTAAACATTTCCTTTATGGGTCAAAAAGTGACTATTTAGCTTTAGTAACATGCATCCATATATACCAATCCAATCMTGTAACATACACATACATATATTTTATGTAACTAGATGAAAACCATTAATCCCGATAAAACAATAATATACATCTATATAGATCATATTGTGTAGAAAAAATACAATATTTGTAGCTACATGCATATCATTAATCCCAACAGAAACAACAAGATACATCTATATAGATAAGATTTTGTATACATAAGCGATTAAATATCTGGATAGAAATAAAAATGATTCTAATGAAAATAGATATATATAACAATGGTGATGGAAAAAAAATGGAACAACCACGTTACGCCCAACCATAGATACAAAAAAACTAATATTACTTGTTGTGATCACCCCCTAGCTTGACCATGACTCTATTAGGGAAAATTGAACTTCACTTCTTATCCATTTTCTTTTTGTATAGTTACAAAAATCATTTTCCTAACACCACCTGTGCTCACACAACAAATATTAATTTACACAACATACTAAGAAGTTTCCTTCCTCACACATATGTTTCATATATCTCATTTCTCATTTCCTGGGACTTTTTCCATCCATTTCCCTCCTTGGAAAATTCAGGGATTTACAAATCCTTAGGGGTTGGCAGTGACAAAACTCAACTTTTGACACTTGTAAAAATCAACTATGAGTTAACTCAAACATGTTCCCCACTTATGGAGTAATGGTTAGCTACTTTTAATGTGGTTGTTCCACCTATTTTCCAACATTCAATTTATTATAATATCTGTCTCGTGCATACTTCCATCAAAAGAGGATAGTTGGCAAGTCAAACTCTTGCTCAACACTCATAAAAATAATAATTACATTCCTTCATATTTTCAAATACTAATTTCCATAAATGAAAAATTATTTTTAAAGCAATAACATTAAAATAAATTATTTTTAATATTTGAGGATGTCAAAATATTATTTTTTTATTATTTATTATAAAAATAATTATAGCATCCTAGATATGTATTAACCTCGGATCTATAAAGAGTCAAGAGTGATACAATATCTTGAGGTGAAAATATCTTTTAGAATTCAAAATTTGATGAAATGTTTGCACCTCGAGATATTTGATCGAGATATTTGATCGTTCTTGGCACTATAGAATTAGGGTCATGAGATTTGATCATTCGAGAGATAGATTTAGGGTTAAGATGGATCTAAGATGGTTTAAATATTGCGTGGTCCCACAAAATTTGTACATTATCAACATTACATATATTTATGTGTCTAAGATTAATCTGATCATTTGAAATTTACTCACTTTCCTTGGTTGGAACTATAGACAATAATCAAGAAGAATCAATTTCAATCTATCTTCTTAATTTTTTAGTGTATTGACACAATGATCAAAATTATGTATATGTATATGTATAAAATTAATTGAGTCTTTTGAATTTCAATCACTTTCCTCAGTTGGTTGAAATTATAGAGATTCTTATCGAGAATAATCAATGTCAATCCATCTTCTTCAGTTTTTAGTATAGTGACACAATTTGTAGGTGATCAAAATTATGTATACTTATACATTTGATGTGAATATGATAATTTTGAAATTACTCTTCCTCACTTTGTTGAGAACATAGAGAGTATTATTGGGAATTATACTTTAGTTACATAAAGAATAATCTTAATGTAAGGTAATAATTTTGAATGATGCAAAATGTACACTGAAATCAATGCATGTAAACTAAAATCAATGGTTTTTTTTTAATGTCATGTCAATTTCTAAATGTGTTGATCTCAAGGTTCATGCCAATTTATAACACATTGATTTAAGTGTACATGTTAATTTGTGTTTCTATTCAGTATACACAAAGATAATTGTTGATGTCAGTCTACATGTTAATTTCTATTTCTATTCAGAATAAATAAACATAATTATTGATTTTAGTGTACATATCAATTTATAACATATTGATTTAGTCTACATGTCAATTTAAATTTCTATTTTATTTCTATTCCATGTCAATTTTTATTCAATATCAATTTCAATTTTTATGTCAATTTCAAATTCAATGTCTATTTCTATTCCATGTAATTTTTTATTTCTATTTCTATTTCTATTCAATTTGTGCATTGATTTCAAAGTACATGTCAGATTCTAGATGTGTAGATTTGAATGTTCATTTCAATTTCTATTTCTACTTTGATTTCTAAAGAATTTATTTCGATGTACATGTTAAATTTTTTTTTTTTTAGTATACATATAGATAATTATTGATTCCAGTATACATGTCATTTCTAACACATTGATTTTGGTGTACATGTCAATTTCTATTTTTGTTCAATTTCAATTTCAATGTCAATTTATATATTCAATGTTGATTTCTATTTCTATTTCTATCCAATTTCTAACTCATCAGTTTATGTTGACATTTCAATTTCTATACACATCGATTTAAGTATAATTGTCAATTTCAATTTCTATTTCTAATGCATTGATTTTAGTGTACATGTCAATTTCTAACACAATGTTTTCACTGTACATGTCAATCTCTATTTCTATTTAATTTCTATTTCTATTGAATCTAAATGTCAATTTCTATCTCTATTTCAATTTTGATTTTGATTATGATTTTTGTTTATATTTCTATTTCTATTCAATTTCTAGAAAATTGATTTAAGTATACATATTTATCTATGTGTTGATTTCAGTGTAAATGTTAATTTCTATTTCTATTAAATTTCTAACACAAACA
>JASDQU010107606.1:51874-63995 GCA_032191745.1 Picea mariana
TTTTTGTTTCAAATATAACCAAAAAAAATAGCAAATAGATATGAAACAAAGAAACCCAAACAATTTTATCTTTTAACACGAACTATTCAATAAAAGAAAAAGAAATTCTTTCACCAAACAATTCTAAAGAAAAAACAATGCTTTGTAACTAAAAGACACTCAAAGCAAGAGACCAAATCTTTCAAAAGAAAACAAAGCAAAGATGGTTGAAAGAAGTTTCAAAGCTGTCAACCAAAGTGTAAACAGATCATAATCAAACCCAAAAATTCACCCCAAGACCAAATCCAAGATCTGGGTAAGGA
The DNA here is from genome assembly GCA_032191745.1 of Picea mariana. Classification (NCBI taxonomy): domain Eukaryota; kingdom Viridiplantae; phylum Streptophyta; class Pinopsida; order Pinales; family Pinaceae; genus Picea; species Picea mariana. The sequence continues at coordinate 52,177 of JASDQU010107606.1, forward strand.
AAAACCATCAAAAATAAAAAAATTCACAATCGTTGCAGGCTATCAAACTAACACAGTGTAAAAATCCCTGATTTTCGCAGGCCAGAGAACCAATACAGTGCGAAAATGCCGCACTGTGTAAGAAAGGTAGGGTGCGGAAATCAAATATCATTGCACTATCCCTCAAAGCAGGCTGTGGAAATCAAAGTAAAAATAAAAAAATAAAAAGTAAGAAGGTTTTTCTAGTGTGGTTTAATTAGTCAGAGAGTCAAGTTGGATCTCCCAGTGACTTAGAAAACATAATCCAAGCAATCAAAGCAATAAAGCAAGAAAAAGTAGGAAAACAATTCGTTCCCCAGTATGGTCACCAATTTTTTTATCGGGCTAATTGTTAAGTGCAGACACAAATCAATCCCCCTAGCTTCACTATGAAACTAGAAAAAAACAAGACATTACACTACTCTTTCCTTAGATTTCAATTATCAAATGAGAAATGGATCTAGAAAATACCTTTTAAATATCGAAGATCCGATTTCACCAATGCAATCCAAGCTCCATCACGAGGTTTATGGAGAAATATCTGCAAATAAACACAAGCCAACGAAGACAAGAATAACAGAGTCTATTTGATATGAAACTATGTACGTGATCAAGGAATCATACAATATGAACAAATAACATTCATATACGAAAGAAAAGTATATTTGTATTAAAGAATGTGGAAGAAAGATACAACCAAATGCCTTGATGTTGTTAGGTTCCTTCCAATAGTTCCTTGCTTCCCACACACTTCTAATCCACAGATTTTGAGACTGTAGATCTAATAGCTACTCACAATCTATCTTGACAAAGCAAATCTCAAAGCCAAAATACAAGCTACAAAACTCAATAACAATCCTATCTAACTTTCTCCATGAGAGCTCCTCTCCTTTTATAAGCTGAAGAGGATAAGGTGAGGAGGTTAGGATGATCCCACTAAATCATGAATGCGAGTAATATCCAAACCATTTGGAGGCCACCTCACCATATAATCTTCTCCTTCTAGAAGCATCGAGAAGATGCTTGTTTTTCCCACGTACAGGAATTTCCACACCCTAGCTATAGAGCAACCTGCGAAAACTCCGGAACCTAGCTATAGAGAAAGGTGTAGAAATCAAGCATTTATGCACCCTATGTATAGTGCAACCTGCAAAAATCTTCCTTAATAGGGTTTTTTACAAAGGAAAATAGAACTTCTTCTATCAATAAAAGTTCTTTTCCCTTCTTTCTTCAGGAATTCAGGCCACTGATCCCTTTGAAGACAACATATAGGTTTACATCATTAACGGTCATAAGGGTGACATAAATAATGTGTAACACCATGATTTTATGCCCTTCCACATATCCATTCCGTTCATTTGAAATGATAAAATGAAGAAAGTGTCTAAGTTTGAGTGTAATTACCTTGGTTATGATTTTGTAGATGACGTTGCAAAGAAAAATTAGGTGGAATTTCTTAGGTTGTGAGACCTTCTCCTCTTTTAGGAAGAGGGTAAGAAAAGTAGCATTGAGTGCAGGTAGCATCTACCCAAAGCTGCAAGACTCTTCAATCAGCTTCCAAACTTCCTCTCTGACTAGGTGCCAACTATTATCACTCCAAGAGTCTCTCTAGGTTGTAGATCAAGAGAGCTTGGTAACTTAATCAAATGCTTAATGAAATATATGAAATTGGATAAAAAATGGATAACTCACTCACTCACTCATTCACTCAAGACACATTGAACATACACAAACAATATAGGGCTCTCAAAAGGTATTGATCGGATGGTTTTTAAACTCATATAGATGGAGAACACTCACTATGCCAGTAAGATCATGTATATTAAGAACATAAATGAAAGGCTGATTATAACAAGGAAGAATACTTATAATCCTAGTTTACCAATGCAAAGACAAGATGAAAATTATCAGTCATTGAGTAAACAAAGAAATGAAGATGACATTCAATCATAAGTACAGGAAGAGATGAAAGAATAGAGGTTTGAACAATAACAATGAAATAAGCTTATGATTCCAATATATATATTATCAAAAGTCTTTACAATAAAAGAGTCTAGGAAGCTCTCCAAAATCCAACCTCTAGCTCCTCCCTTTGGTCCTCTTTATATAGATATTACATGCTCATATAGATCCAAAATATATGGATCTCACAACCTCTTCACGTATCTTTGGTTTTTTGAAGATATCCAACTCAAATCTGAATTTGTTAGGTGGCTAGCAAAAACAAAGTATACAATTTATGGAAATATTCCTCTCACAGATTCATCCATATCTCACAAATCCTAACAGTTGTTGGAAAAATGAGAGAGTTTTTTGAAGAGGAGCTCTTTCTTGTGAAAAAAATTGCTCACTTTCCAAAAATACATTTCCATCTCATCATAATCTATCTCCAAAAAATATGATTAAAACAGGAAAACACAGATTTCTAAAACCTAGTCATATTCCTACAATCTAGGATTTGATCCCTAGAATGTTTCCATTGAGGAAACGAAGTTCCACCTGCATGATTTGATGGGGGATTATCTTATATGTGGCCACCTTGACCCAAAAATCATCTTTCCAAGTCGAATTTTGACCTTTTGACCAAAATTTGTGAAAACTTCCATCTACAACAAGTTGGTAGCGCACTTAGTGTAAAAAAGGCAGTTTGTGCTACCAACTCTTCTATGTTTGCAATTTGATGATTTCGGGTAAATAAAATCCTTTGGAATGGTTATGAAGGTTGGAAAATGATTATAAAATGTATTATAATTCATAATGTAGCTGCTCCAACTGAATAAACCATCCTCCAAGCCATTTTGATGAAGTAAACATAATCCCTAATGAAACTAGGATTTTTGCCAAATGAGCATTGTCTTGTTTTCAACTAATAAATTCCTTGATATTTTTCTCTGATATGAATTATGAATAATGTACCATATTTATGTCATCATGGCTAATGTTGTTGTGTCCCTAAAACACTCTCAAAAAAAAAAATTCATTCATTAGCAAAATTTATGAAAATTTGGATGAATATTAGATCACCAAAACTTATCCTTGTTACAGTCTTCTAAAATTGACATGGTGTATTTGCATGTACTTGAACATAAATATTTCTGATGAGGCATTCCCTTCCTTGTCACTTCAATAGGAACTTTCAAAAAAGATGAAACATAGATACTTTGTTTTCTCCTTATGTGAAATTTAGGTTTGTGGGTAAGTATGAAATTTCAAATGCTTGAAGGAAGCATAAAATGTTTCTAGAACATCTACAAAAGAGTTTGATACTCCTGATTTTGAAAAAGAAACTTTGAACACACTTCCACTATGGCCATATCCACCCCTCACTTTCTTTGATCAATCACCTAGTTGTAGCAAAACATAGTATGAAATGAGTGTAGATTTCTACACATTGAGAACTTGGTAAAATCTTATATGTTGTACATACTCCTGTAGGTGATCTAAAATTTTGTCTTCATAAGGAATTCTTAATAACACACCTTTTTCTCTGCTAGAATGAAATTCATCACATGTAATGGGCAAGAAGACAAAAAATACTCTTGTTTTGCAATCCGAGAGCAAAATTCTAAAAATAAAAAGTCATAAAACAATACATACTTCCTCCTTCTGTGTAAGATTGATATTTCAGAAGATCAAAACATATGTCTTTGGATCCATTAGGTATTCAGTAACCTACAACAAATCACTTAGTTGTTTACAGCGTGCCAAATGGAGAAATTGTGACTTGCACTACAAACTAGTGTTGAGTTGTCAGCGCAATGGTTATAAAAAACACTGTCTGCGCTACAAACTTGTGGAGTGGGAAAATTTGATTAGAAATGGTCTCATAATAACTAAAAATGGTAAATTGGGGAAATGAGGGAAATAATGACTCTTCTTGGATGTAGTACACACCCCTTGGCTTAAGATAACTCAAACACTTTTCAATATGAGAATATTGTTTTAGTGAACCTTGAAGACTACTAGTCACCCTTCCAATACAACTGATGTGACCAAACTTTGGTGAAAAGAATGATTTGAGAGGCTGAATTTCTAGGAGCTAACATCTGGGTCCAACTGGGATGGAAACCTCCCTTTGAGGTTTCCAAGAACTTAGATGTTCACTTTTGTTATACCCTGATATACTAAAAACAACTCTACTTATTCATTGAAAACTGAAAACCAATGCTCAACTATTGAGCTTATTCATGTACACTCCTACTCTAATCAACTATACTGCTTGTTGATCAAGTGAAATCATGCTTCCAATGAAGCCATACAAGTAAACGCATGACTGAAAGGATTCTTTTTATGCCACTAATTACAAGATAATAATAAAAGCATAATAATGACCATAAAAACTTTTTCAAGAGATCATACTCACTAACAAATGTAAGTGATATGATAAAATTTGAAAACTTAAGAGAGTCTGAGTGATAAGACTCAAGTAAGGCTACCATGGGATCTTAAAAACTTTGATCACCATCATATATATTCAAAAGCTTTGACTGATCGCATATGTCTTCCCCTTTACTATATCCATGTGACTCAGATCCATCACTATGATGTGGTGGCCCATTATAGCCGACAATTTTTGAGAGAAAAGAAGAGACATGTTCTTGATCTTCTACATCACTATATCCATAATGATCAAATGAAGGATGAGTCTTTAAAAATGTATCATGAGAGAACTATTGATTACTCTCCCCAACAATGATATCCTTAAAAGATGTATCAAAACTAAGGAGATTTTCATTGGAATTTTGAACAATAGACTCATAACTATCATCAACCATAGCATAATTACATTGTTGATATTCTTCTTTTTGAAAAGTAGAACTATATGATATTCCATTAGTCAACAAGCCTTCATAAACTTTAAAATCTTCCTCATCATCACTATATTTTTCAAATATGGGAACATCAAGATAAAATCCTAATGGCAGAGATGAATATTTTTACATATAATCATCAACAATATGATTTTGAAACATATTTTAAACAAAAACTCCTTCCTCATCATAATCATCCTTCTCATCTACATTTGAATCAACAAGTTCATAAGAAGCAATATCTAAAACAACCTCAGCTATGCATTCATAGATATTACTATCAATTATATCTCGAAGATATTCTTTTTGGGAATTAACAATAGAAAGAATTTCATCCTCATCTATATCTTCATTAATATATTCACTTTCATCCTCACTACTAGAAGAAACAACATGTTGAATATCTGAAAGAAACTCCTCACAACAATTTTCAAATAATGACTCATCTAAAAAGTACTATTTTCAATACTCATTGAATACTCTATGAAACTCTTTGAAAGATGAAATACTAGAAGGAGGTAATGAGAAATACCACTTATGTGCATCACCATCCAATGAATGCATGAACATCTTCATGCAAACATCCTCATGTTGTATATCTAGTAGATCCATGCACTCATGGAACTTGATGAGGTGTTTTGCAGGATTGTCTTCTTTCCTCTCTCTGAAGATAGGAAAAAAATCTCCCCATTCTGTCAAATGAGGTATTGGATGTGGGAGAACAGGAACTGTAGAAAATTTAAGAGGTGCAAACCTCCTAGCCAAAAGAGCAACAAATGCCTTTGACATTTGAAGACAGTGGAGTTGCCGGTGAATTCGTCCTTCATGGAGTTGCTAGATAGAAGATTACAACCAATATGATGCCCAGCTTTTGTCTATCATCAAAATATAGAACTATGTTGTCTCCCATAGAAGATTTCTTCACACTCATCTCCCCAGCAACGATGCCAATTTGTTATCACTCCAAAAGTCTCTCTAGGTTGTATATCGAGAGAGCTTGGTAACTTAATCAAATGCTTAATGAAATATATGAAATTGGATCATAAATGGATAACTCACTCACTCACTCATTCATTGAAGACACATTGAACATATCCAGACAAGATAAGTCTCTCAAAAGGTATTGATCAGATGGTTTTTAAACTCATATGGATGGAGAACACTCACTATACCAACAAGATCATGTACATTAAAAAACATAAATGAAAGGTTGATTATAACAAGGAAAAATACTTATAATCCTAGTTTACCAATGCAAAGACAAAATGACAATTATCGGTCATTGAGTAAACAAATAAATGAACATTACATTCAATAATAAGTACAGGAAGAGATGAATGAACAAAGTTCTGAACAATAACAATGAAAGAAGCTTATGATTCCAGTATATATGATCAAAAGTCTTTACAATAAAAGAGTCTAGGAAGCTCTCAAAAATCCAACCTCTAGCTCCTCCCTTTGGTCTTGTTTATATAGATATTACATGCTCATATAGATCCAAAATATATGGATCTCATAACCTCTTCACCTATCTTTGGTTTGTTGAAGATATCCTAGACAAATCCGAATTTGTGAGGTGGCTAGCAAAAACAGAGTATACAATTTATGGAAATATTCCTCTCACAAATTCACCCATATCTCCCAAATCCTAAGAGCTGTTAGAAAAATGAGATATTTTTTTGAAGAGGATCTTGTGCTTGTGAAAAACCTCTCTCACTTTCTAAAAATAAATTTCCATCTCATCATAATCTATCTCCAAAAAAGATGACTAAAATAGGAAAACACAGATTTCCAAAACCTAGTCATATTTCTACAATCTAGGATTTGATCCCTAGAATGTTTCAATTGAGGAAACAAAGTGCCACCTACATGATTTGATGGGGTATGATCTTATATGTGGCCTCCTTGACCCAAAAATTCTCTTGCCAAGTCGAATTCTGATCTTTTGACCAAAATTTGTGAAAACTACCATCTACAACAGGTTGGTAGCGCACTTAGTGTAAAAACGGTAGTTTGCGCTACCAACTCTTCTGTGTTTGCAATTTGATTCTTTCAGGTAAATCAAATCCTTTGGAATGTTTATGAAGGTTGGAAAATGATTATACAATGTATTATAATTCATAATGTAGCTTCTCCAACTGAATAAACCATCCTCCAATCCATTTTGATGAAGTAAACATAATCCCTAATGAAACTAGGATTTTTTCCAAATGAGCATTGTCTTGTTTTCAACTAACAAATTCCTTGATACTTTTATCTGATATGAATTCTGACTGATGTACCATATTTATTTCATCATGGCTGATGTTGTTGTGTCCCTAAAACACTCTCAAAACAAAAAATCATTCATTAACAAAATTTATGAAATTTTGGATGAATGTTAGATCACCAAAACTTATCCTTGTTACAGCCTTCTGAAATTGGCATGGTGTATTTTCATGTCCTTGAACATCAAGCCTTATTATAATACATTTCCTTCCTTGTCACTTCAATAGGCACTGTAAAAAAAGATGAAACATAGATACTATGTTTTCTCCTTACGTGAAATTTAGGTTTGTGGCTAAGTATGAAACTTCAAATGCTTGAAGGAAGCATAAAATGTTTCTAGAACATCTGCACAAGAGTTTGATACTCTTGATTTTGAAAAATAAACTTTGAACACACTTCCACTATGTCCATATCCACCCCTGACTTGCTTTGATCAATCACCTAGTTGTAGCAAAACATAGTATGAAATGAGTGTAGATTTCTACACATTGAGAACTTGGTAAAATCTTATATGTTGTACATACTCCTACAAGTGATATAAACTTTTGTGTTCATAAGGACTTCTTAATAACATGCCTTTTTATTTTCTAGAACCAAATGCATCACATGTAATGGGAAAGAATACAAAAAATACCCTTGGTCTGCAATCTGAGAGAAAAATTTTGAAAATAGAAAGTCATAAAACAATATGTACTTCCTCCTTCTGTGTAAGATTGATATTTCAGCAGATCAAAACATATGTATTTGGAGCCATTAGATATTCAGTAACCTAAAAAAAATCACTTAGTTGTTTGCAGCGTGCCAAATGGATAAATTGTGACTTGTGCTACAAACTAGTGTTGAGTTGTCAATGCAATGGTTATAAAAAACACTGTCTACGCTACAAACTTGTGAAGTGGGAAAATATGATTAGAAATGGTCTCATAATAGCTAACAATTGTAAATGAGGGAAATATTGACTCTTCTTGGATGTAGGACCCACTTCTCGGCTTAATATAACTCAAACTGAGACACTTTTCAATATGAGAATATTGGTTTAGTGAACCTTGAAGACTACTAGTCACCCTTTCAATACAACTGATGTGACCAAACTTTGGTGAAAAGAATGATTTGAGAGGCTGAATTTCTAGGAGCTAACACCAAAAATTGTGAAATAAGTCTATGGAGAATCCATTTGGACCCAAGGATTTTCCAATAGACATCTCCTTGATGGCTTGATTAACTTCCTCCAAAGTCACTGGCCAAAGGAGAGAAATGTTTTGATCTGTAGTGATTAAAGAAGGGATATTCTTAGTGATTTTGTTGATAGCCTCCAATCCGTTCGGGAAAGGTTCTGAGAGAAGGTCTTCATAATATTTGATCAACTCATGCTCTATTTTTTCATGTGTTAGGATGGGATGACCTTGATCATTTTCTATTTTTGTGATGTGGTTAATATGCCATTTTTGGATCACAGGTCAGTGAAAATATTTGGAGTTTCCCCCCCTCTTTGAGCCATTGGATTCTTGATCTATCACCAAATTATTTCCTCTTGGGTGTACCTTTCCTCCAATTATTGTTTGATCCATGCCTCTTACGCTTGAAGTTGTTATGTATTTCCCTATGATAATATTGCTTGTTGAATGTTCTTGATTTTCTGCTCCAGGTCTAATTGAGATTGAAAAATGTTGTCAAAAATGTGCTTGTCCCATTCCTTAAGATTCAATTTGAATTTTTTCAGCTTCAGTTGAAATTTGTACATCAGTGTGCCATAGGGGATGGCCACCTCTATCCACCACTTCTAAATTTTTTTTTGAAATTTTGGATGAGACAACATAAATTTTTAAAATCTAAAGGGCTTGTGTCTAGAATTTCTTATAATACCCATCCATAGCTCGATGGGCCAGTGATCCGAGCCAACCACATTGAGGATAATGGATTCCAAAGTGTGACCTTCTAGCATCATATTTTCTAAGACCTGAAATATGTCTAAGTGGAAAGAAATCTACTTAGTGCCAGAGCGCCTATTGGACCATGTGAAACCACCATTTATGTTCTCTATTTCTACTAGGAGAGAGGCCTTTATGAGGTTCTTGAGGCCTTCACTATCATTTTCAAGTTTTCAAATTCCCCTTTCTTTTCAGCTAGACAAAAAATAATATCGAATTCCCCTCCTAGGATCCATCTATGATTTTGGATGAATTCCTTTAAACCCTCCATATTATTCAAAACAAAGGATTTCTATGATTGGGTGGGTGTGCCATATACATTTTTTATTTATCCTTCCTTATCTGAGCCTATGGCTCTATAATGAGCTAAAATGGTCCATTTTGAGGTAAAGAATTTGTCAAGAATGATAGTTGCATGATTCCACATGATAGAGAGACCACAGAATGATCCTATGGAGTTAGTATTAACAAAGTTTCCTTTCTTCCAACAACTTGCAAATATAGATTCAGCGTTAGTGCCAATGCATTTGGTTTCTCGCAGAAATAAAATTTTCAGATTCTCCTCCATAATTCGATTTCAAAGGAGTCTTTGTTTAATCCTTATGTTAACACCTATAATTTTCCAAGAGACAATATTCTTGAATAATATGGAGGGGGGATGGGAAATAAACTCTCTGTTAGCAGTTGGATCTACCCCAAATTCACCATATAACTTCCTACTTCTTGAATTAACTACTGAGTAGATTTTCTACCTGCCACTTTTCTTCCTTCGATAATTTATGAGGTTCTTTGAGAGGATTTTGGTGAATACTCAACCCCAGCCCATATTTGGAGATGGCACTAGCCATTGAATTTAAGTAAACTTTATGAACTTTCCAGAGTTTTTTTGGAGGGAGGGATGATAGTTCTTGCTTGTGATAAGATTCCTCCAAACTAACTAAATATATCTCAACTAATTCCTTCTCATACAATTATATTTCCATTTATCCTCCATCTTATATGATTTGTTCCTCTTCCAGGGGGCTTACAACAGGGTTGGGAGTAATTCTCTCTATTATTGGCTCGTTAATTACTTTGGATTTTCCTTTCATAGGTCCAATATTGGTGGGTGCAATGAATCCTAGATATTGTGCCTCAAGGATCTGGTTCAAGATGTCAAAGGAGTTACTTGTAGACAGAGCCTTGGAGGGAGAAACAATTGATTTATTTTGATTTGGAATTCATTTACCTTGAACCTAGGTAAAACCGTCTTTATCTTTATCAATGGAAACAACTTCATATTTAGGAGGGGCATTGACAGGAAATCCCTGAATAGGTGGCCATGCTCATGACATTTCCTACATCTGAAGGGAATATGATCATGGTCTATAGTCTAGATCCATTATTCATCATAATATTCTATGGGTATATTTAGGAGGGGCTTGGACATGCTCATGTAAACACATATATGAGAACAAGAGGTATAGTGGCGCTAGTAAGTTTCTTCAACAAATTTTACATTGATCCCTAGAGTGCTTCCAATCCCAACCAAAATTTATCCAAGCCAAAATTCTTGAGGGAGTGAGTAGAGTCTTATCCATACGGGGGAATGGGTAACATCCTTGTTTTCCATATTGAAGCACTCTATACATAATATTAGGTAGAGCGTAGTCAAGTTATAAAAATAAAGGCCATTCTCGAAAATGTGGTATTGTGAAATATCATTGTGAAGAAACCCTTGGACCCTATATGGAGATCAAAGTGGCCCTTGGGTTTCCACTAGGTATTGAAGGATATCTTCCAAATTGTGAAATATCATTGTGAATAAGCCCTTGGAACCTATATGGAGATCAAAGTGGCCCTTGGGTTTCCACTAGGTATTGATCAATTTGATCGAATCCTTTTTTGACAGCCATAACCCTAAAATTTTTCCAATAAGTGCATGGTCTCTCATATATTGGGTTTTATATCCCAGTCTCCCTAAACTAACTACATATCTTGGTGTTGTAGAAGATTGACGAATGCATTTATTTAGTTCCCATGCTCGATCCACCTTTGGATGGGAAGTTTTAGTTTCAATATTCATGTTTTTTTCCTTTTTCAGATCCACATGATAGTCTTGGATTTAAGATTGTGGTGATGGTTCAAAAGGGTGTTGCGATTCCCTTTCCCTACTTGGTTCATTAACGATCACACTTTGGTAGGAGGGGGATCATGCACCCTCACCATCCAACAAAATATTGTGGACCAGTCTCGTCCGCAAGAAGTAGTTTCGATGCTAGCTATGAGATGTGTTAGAGTATGCAAAAACCCTAGTTCGTAAGGTGCATTAAACCCTAATAGAGATTATTCCTCCAATCATATTTTTTTTTGAGGTTTTTACATTGATTTATACATATGTTTATCTTAAAACATATTGTTGATTTGAATTCATTTCAAGTAACAATGTTTGTTATAAAAAAATAAGTATATAAAGTGAACAATTTTTTTTTATGCATATGTTTAACTTAAGAAATATTGTTGATTAATGGTCATAATTTTAATATTTTACTTAGCCATTTTCAAGTTGTGCAGAGCCTTTTTCTATGACCATATCTACACACTCCACACTCTGTACATATATATCTTCTACACCTCCATACTCCATATTAGTAAATAAGTGAAATGTTCAATGGGGAGGTTAGCATATGTGGGAAGCAATGTAAAGTGTTTGCAGTAAAAACATTTAGCATAAAACTTTGTAAAAATAAGCAAAAAGGTAAAGTGTTTAATGTGGAGTAAAACTTAGTAAATAAGTGTTCAATCAGGAGGTTAA